>JAQIXL010000360.1:0-34830 GCA_034700245.1 Poikilolaimus oxycercus
AAGTAGTAGCGGACCTTGAGTTGGCGGGAATCTACCACTAGACACGCTTTGCCTGAAGAGGGCCTCTTTTCATTACATTTTCTTGATTCTGCCTCGTGCCAGCCGCGCTTCTCGCTCTTCTCCAGATTCCCGTCATTGATATCGACGAGCGTCGGACGCATTCCATTTCCGTTCGACATCGTTCGGTTGTTCGGATACCGGGGATTCGTCCTGGGCAACGATGTCTTCATTGAGAGGTGCTGAGGTGGCGATGGGGCAGACGGAGGAGGAACGGCATACACGGGCTGTGACCGGTAGTTAGTCAGCTCAGGATGATAAGCGGGCGGTGACGATGGAAGAGACGGCACATTGGGCAGCGGCCTTTGAGGGGCTGTCCTTGGTGGTGCCGGCCGTGAGGAATAAGCAAAGCCCGATGGATAGGACGGCGCTGTGGAAGGAAGTGAAGATCGTTCAACCGGTGACGAGCTATTGGAGGACCCGCTGTAGCTGCTGTGATTCTGGCTTTGATAGCCTGACGATGGAGGAGCGGCATTTGATGCTCTCGTGGCAGGCGAAGGTTCAGGAGGCGATTGAACGGTTCTCCTTCTGCCCTTCCTTGGCCTTGTCTGACGAACACCGTTGATGAGATCGTCGCTGTCACTATCGTCGTCATCGTTCACGTCGGCTGCGGTCGACGACGAAGACGCGGTCTTCATTGAAGTTCTCGAGCTTGACGTTGCGTCTGCCTCGTAGCTGCCACTGCTTCCACCAGTGCTCCTGTTTGTTCTTGGTAATCTCCGCTGTTGCTGGACGTGAATCCCTGCGTTTCGCACGGCAAGCGAGTCGTCTAGCAGTGCCGTTGACAGCACATAGTCGTCACTTGTCATGAGGTGAGGCGCCGGTTGACTTCGAGGCATCGGGTTGTAGGTCGACACCGCGTAAGGAATCGCGTTTTCTCGCGAGCGCAGCGGCATCTGATGGTTCTCGTACTCGGAGCTCGTCAACGAGTTCATCGTCATCGGACTGGCCGCTCTTTGCTTGAGAGTATTCAGGATCTCTCGCAGACTGATCAGCCGATGATCCTTGGCTGAGGACGACTCGTGAACCTGAAGGCATTCCAAGGTCATTCTAGTGACAAGTGCTAAACCTGTTGCGTCCACACTTCGTCAAGGTATGATTGAAGAAGAGAAAGTTCTCTTCCAGCATCGACGATGTGTTCTCCAGGAGAAGTATTTGGTACCCTCTGACGTCGGGTGCTGATCTCAAGTAAGTAGCCGTGCATCCTCTCCCATTCTCGAGTGACGAAGTCTGAAAATGGAAATTTACAGGACTCCCGTAGAAATTACCGTTCATAAACTCCATGTAGTGTTCCTTGCCACCGAACTTTGTGAAGTTGGCGAGTGTTTGGAGTGTCTTGGCGATGAGCGTGAGACATCTCGCTGCTTGCCCCGACGGATACTCCGAGACAAGGTTGAAGAGACTCGGACTGAGAATGGCCGGGCACAAGAAGCGCAAGAAGATGGACGAAGAGATGAGGTTATCGGCCAAGTCTTTCCTTTTCGAGCTCTCTAGTCTGTTCCTCAACTCCTCGAAGACCTCGAGCAACTCGCTCGGGAAACTCGGCGTGCTGAAATTGGTCGGAATTTCAATGACCGCCACAATCGTAAACGGAATCTCTTCTTTCCCTTCTTCCTCTTCTTCAAGTGAGCGGGCATTCGCATAATGGGTTCGTGGAGAAGAGGAAGAGAAGGAGGTGAACCGGTCTCTTACCTGTTGATTATTTTCCTCCACGCCAGTTCCACGCTCTTGATGAGGAAGATGCGATTTCGTTCGAGAGTCTGCGGGCTGACGCCGGGCATCTTGAGCGGGTCCACCTCGCAGCAGTTGTCGTCACATTCCAACACCGACTTCACAAAGTCGCCGAGTGTCTCTTGCAAGTACTCATCGGCCACTAGCTTCATGTATGCTTCCATGGCCTTCGTGGCCAGGGAGTTGCCTCGGAACATCAGATGCTCGTTGTCTGAAAAGGTTTCATTCTTAGGAGAGTGAAAATCTTACCAAGTGCATCGACTTCAGTCATAATGAGATCGCAGAGGAATTCCTTCGCCAACTTCTTCGTGTGAAGGATGCGAACGAGGCTCGTTGCCAAGTCTTCCTGCAGAAAAGAAATTGATTAATGAGTTCAGCGCGTACCTTCGCTTTGACGCCGAGAATAGGCTCGAGGGTCGTGCACAGCGGGAGGTACTGCGCTGTCAAGAAGTCCGTGAACTCGTCGTAGGCGGCCATCGGCATGATGTCGACGCTCTGGTAGCGGGCCTTGATGCGAATGGCCGTTTGCTCCGTGTTGGATGCCTTTGAGCCAAGTCCTCCAAGACGAGAGCTGGTGTTCTCTGCGCCACCAGTCACCGTGTACCTGAAAACGGGCATTAATTCAAGATAACTTTTGTCAAAACCAACCGATAGTAAGCCCCGAACAGAGTTCGGATCTTTATGCATCCCCTAGTGATTTTGATGGCGCCGAGCAAACTCAGCGATGTTGATCCGCTCAAGGAAAATATAGAAGACGAACGAGGAAGGGAGAGTGGGACTAGGGCAGGTGCTGAGTAGAGGGAGCGAGGCCGATCGCCACTCTTCATCATGAGGGGACGCCCGCGCGGCGGCGACGGTGATAGGCGAGGCGGGGTGAGGAGAGATGAGCGTGCGTGAGTAATTGTACGAGGGATGGGCGTGGAGGAGGGAGAAGGCCTTGGTGGGATCTGCCGGACCTCGCGGCGTTCCGGGGTAATGAGGGTGCGCGCATGCACACACACACGGCGATCCCCGAACCGTCTAATCGGTTAGCCCTTGAGCGATCGACGAGTTGAGGAGAGGAGGAGTGGGCAAAACGACGTGGATCGCCCTTCTCCTCTTCTGGACCACTCGACTCTGGGATTAGGAACACTGAAGAGTGGAGGGGAGGGCGCCGACATGGAGAAGAGAGGGAGGGAGAGGTCGAGCGGGGGCCCGAAACCCACTTCGGACATGATGACTGTCGGTCGTGGTGAAGACTCTTGAAGAAAAGGGCCAAGAAAATAGTTTATGGGCACACATGACATTTGAAGGAGGAGGAGGCCATTTTGGGGACTTCACCTTCAACCACTCCGTTCAGAAGGACTCCCCATTTTTTACGCGAGAGAAACGAGACCAACTCACCATCGCTCAATTGGGTGTCGTGCTGTGAGTTGATCGATTTTGATCTGCACATAGCCGATCAACGTCGAGCGATCCTTCTTCTTCTTCGGATCGGCTTCGCGGTACAGGTTGATGCACACATCCTGGATCTGCGGCAACATACTGCAGAGCAAATCAAGATTGGTGACTTTCTGGAGTGTGCGACTACCTGAAGTCGAAGTGCTCGCCCCAAAAGCAGATGTCGGCACGTGGCTTGGCCGAGGTTCGTGCGTAGAGCGTTTTGTCAAGGCAAAGCTCGCAGAAATATCTGAAAGCAATCAGTCTTGAATTGCTCTTATCGTTCTTATTCATACACAAATGCTCCAATTTCTCTTCAGCAATAGTGATTCGGGGTGACACAAAAAGGAAAAGTGAGCAAACGGTGACTAACGGAGAAAAGTTTGCTTACCTTCGTTTCGCCGGAATTCCCTTCGCCTCGAGGATCCATATCTGCAGGGAGTTCTCGGTCCGCGGCAGGGCATCCCGACGCGGGTTCATCGTGCGCCGCAGACTGAAAACACACATTGACGTTACACTGATGTCTTCTGAATTTTCTTCTCTCCCGCTTGAAAGTCTCTTCCGACAAGGAAAGAAAAGGGAAACGACAGAAGAAGGGGGAAACGTCCACAAGAGTCGCCACTCGAATCAACGTAAAGAGAGGAGCGGGCGGGAATCAAAACGACAGAGTGTTTCCGGCGCCCGAGCCTTTTGGTGGCGAGACCTTGGAAGACGTGAAAGAAGAACCATAACATGCCTCCAAGGAGAGAACAGTATTATTACTCAGACCAAAAATACAGCAACAACCCACTCCTCAGGAATCACACTGATGTTTTTCTGACAACGCCCTTTCTTGGTAGTGACGTCGTTGCCTCTGCAAAAATTTTTTATGGAGAAAAACAAGTGGAAGAAGAGGAAGAAGACAAAGTAGTAGTGTCCTGAGGTTTTGTTCGCTGGGGTACCCCGGGGAGGGCGAGGAGCGAGGAGGGGGCCGCCACGGCCGCCCTGCAGAGCGACAGCAAGTGTCGGGCAACAGCGAGCGGCGTGATCGCAGTCGTTTTTCAAGTCGCGCTCTCCCCGCTCGCCCGAAGAGGAGGAAGAGGAGATCAGGTGGCTTGTGGGTGGAAAAGAAAACCGTGCAGCGAAAACTGATTTCCACTGATATAAATTAAGTTTGCACACAGCATAAGAAGTTGCGAATATCGAGTAGAGGAAATGCCGTAAGTCAGTGCACAACATTCTCCTTTTTCTCTTATGAAAGAGTGCCCCTATCGGACTTCTATGGCAAACACTCCTCTGAGGGTCACGGGAGTGCCACCAACACTCAGAGGTTAGAGAAGGTTGCCCTTCGCGCGCGTTCGCTTGGCCAACTCGCGAGATTAAGATTATGCGAGCGCGCAGAGGGAGGCCATCTGGTTCGAGGAGGGATGGGCTGAGGCGTCTCTTTCCTCGACCCGGATGCGCAACCCCGAGCAGTTTACGCAACGCGAAGACAACTGTGGAACCAGGCGACGTGACTTGCTCCCAACACAGAGTGAGCAAAAGAATCGCCAGTTGCGCACTCAAGCCGTTGAGCCCGGACAATTTGTCACCGGAAACTCTCAAGCTAAGAATGGCATCGAAATAGAAGAAGACGAGAGCACCTCGGCAAAGGAAGAGGAGGGTGAGTGGGAGGACGACGCTACAAGGCGGCGTCCAGTCAAAGGCGAAGAGCGGGGCGTTGCGTGTGCTGAGTCAAACAAGTCAAACAGGCGGCTCGAGAGAGGAGACGACGAAGGCGACAAAGTGGAGGTGGTGGTGGCTTGGGACTTTCAACCAGGGAACTGAAGAGGCGAAGGAAGGGAGGCCGGGGAGGAAGAAGGAGGGATGTGCCCTCGGGGTCGTTTGCAGGCATGCAACCTTGAAAGTGTGGTGCGATGCGCGAGATTCGACACGGGTCAGACACAAGACGAAAGATGAATGGCTGTGGCTGCAGAGACGACAAGGGTCGCCTCCCGTGACCACTCCCTCTTTCTCCTTCTTCGGACGAGGCACAGCTGCATGAGGACCGCGCATGCACACGGTCAGCGGGGACTGAGCGGCTCCATCCAAGGGCCGAACGGCAGGCGGAACATAATGCGCGCCCGCGCAATCTGGCGGTCAGCGCGAATTTGTGCCGGCTGAAAAAGCAGAAAGCCGAGCTTTTCGTCGTTGAGTAGCCTGCTCTCGGTGCTGCAGCAATGAGAGCGCCGGCCACGGAACGAAAATAGGCGTGAAAGGTGAGAAGGCTGTGATGCTTTCTATGGAGCGCGGCGTTATTTGGAGACGCGAAAAAGGCTCGCCGACTCCCCGGCGGTTGCAATAACAATAAACATTCGGGCCCTCCGGGTGGGGTCAAAGACACGCTATAATGACTCGTCACATCGACGAGAAGCTTGTCGGCGGGTGAAGGGAGAGGAGGTGGAACGGGGAAGAGAGGGCGTAATTGTTGCGAGCACACGACCGTAAATCAGCGAAAGGAGTGGAGGAGGGATGGTCTTGCAGAGAGCCGGCCGCCAACTGAAGGGGTGTCCGGGCTGATTTATGTGACTTGCACACGAGCGAACGGTTGAGAGCCGAGGAGGGAGGAGGCGAGCGGACAAGGCGGAGTGGCGAGTTGATGGAACAAGATGAGGCCGGAGGAGTGAGAAGGAGGAGAAGAAGGACTCGGGGATTGAGAGGGGAGGAGGGTCAGGCCGAGGTCTCAAAGGTGTGTGCAATTCACAAGTGGCGAGGAGGGAGAGAGATGCATTTTCAGTAGAATGAACAGGACGAGGACGAATTGCTATGTTCGTGGGAGAGGAAGGAAGGCGAAGGAGGAGGAGGCCTATTGAGGAAGGGCGTGGATGGGCCCCGCGAGTTGAAGAACCAGCGATGAGGCGGCAGACCGGCGCACGCCGCTCGTTGCAGCAGCAGCACATTCCATCTCGTCATCAAGACAAAACAACACGAGAACCTGACAAGACAAAGCTGTGGTGGGTAATGGAGGAGCAAGAGGCGAAAAATGGGCTTTTCCCGCTCAGGAATCGAACCTGAGACCTTTCGCTTTCCGGGCGACTGCGCTACCACTGCGCTACGGGGGCCTGCACTCGGCTCATTCTCCAGTGGGCTTATAGACCGGATGCTTTGCATGCCGACAAAGCCTTGAGTGTGAAAACTTTGAAAGTGGTCTGAAACTCGAAATGGGAGGGGTCGTGAGGCGGTAAGAACTGCACGATGCTGCAACGACGAAAGCAGTAACGAAAGAAGAGGCAGTTGAATGAAAGACTCTCCCGCCCCGCTCTCCGTGAAACCGGAGACTGAATGAATTTCCACCAAGGAAGCCCAAGTATACACAGAAAGACGAAGACTGCCGAGGGCGAAAGAAGGGCGGAAGAGCAAAGGAAGAAGGAGGAGGAAAGAAAAGAGGAAGGGGAAATAGAAGACGATGGAGGAATCGACGATGAGCCGCATTAAGACTCCTCGGCGCAAAAACTGCGACCTTTGCTGAGTTTGATCAAGGGAGCGAAGTTGATGAGAGGGAGGAGAAGAGCGAGAGGTGAGAGGGGGTCGCCGCCGTCGTTCAACTGAGGACGAACCGGCCTCCTCCTCCCTCCTTCACCTCCTCAGTCTCGGTTGCACGCGTGAAAAAGCGAAACGGAGCCGGGGTCACTGCAGGACGGTGATGGCGCTCGACCGGTCCGAGTGGAGTGACGGTTGTCTAGCCTGCTGCCGCCCTCCTCATGGAGAACCTCGAATGGCTGTTGTGGAGAATGAATGAGGGAAGGCCATCGAGGCCCATCGAACCGGCCATTGACTCAGCGCGAGTCGACGTCGTCGGTGAGTAACGACCGTGATAGCGGGCGCCTTATCGTCTGACAGACGGTTCGGATCTCGCTAGTGCGCAAGTGCACACTAAATTGTAAGATCAGTCAGAATTACAGGCCCAGAAGCGAACGTGAGAGCAGAAGTCAAAACAAGAGAAGAAGACCGAAGGACAGTGCTCATTGTCAATAGCCGGAGAGTGGGTCCCGCTAATGGGGTGCGTGGTGGGATAACGAGAGGGACGAGGGCAATCAATCGATGTGAGCGGAAAAGGGAAACGGAGGTGACCGGGGAGGCCGGTAGCCGGCGGCAAACCCCTCGCGCATCATCACAAGAGAGGGAACCGGCGGGTGAGCAGTGGCTCGGTGGCCCGGGCCGTCTCGCCGCTAATCGCCTCGCCAAACGTGGATGCGGGGGAAAGCGACTCCCGCCTCGTCACAAAGCAAAACAAAGAAAAAGGGAGCGACTACTCACTTGTCCATCCACTTGGCTCGCTCTACAGGTGTCCTGCACGCGTAGTAGGTGTTCGCCACGCGGAAGCAGTTCGGCACGTCGAGCACTGACGGGTGAACGGGGTGAAGACGAGTGTCACCACTTCCTGAAAAACCGCACAACTGTCATGAGGACCCGGGTCACTCTCCTCATCGACG
The DNA here is from genome assembly GCA_034700245.1 of Poikilolaimus oxycercus. Taxonomy (NCBI): domain Eukaryota; kingdom Metazoa; phylum Nematoda; class Chromadorea; order Rhabditida; family Rhabditidae; genus Poikilolaimus; species Poikilolaimus oxycercus. Next base: position 7,659 of record JAQIXL010000360.1, read on the forward strand.
AAGTCTCCCGCCAATTCTCTTCACCCACTTGCGCACCTGTTTCCCCCACGGATCTTATTCCGAATTCTTCAGAGACCCCATTGACGCGAAAAATGAGGACTTACCGAGGTCGATCATGTGAGTGGCAGTGGAGTAACTCAGAAGGCTCTCATGAGACCGACTCGATCTCAGTGCCGCGGTATCGCCGCCAAAGGAGCTGCCGGCCTGGGTGGCATAGCCCGCCGCTCCGAGACGCCTTGCTAGCGGCTGGACGAGGTTCTCCTGCGAATGCTGAGCCTCGGCGCGTGACAGGGTGCTGAAAACGGCGATGGATGAGGATGGAGAAGGGAGGAGGAGGAGAAGGCACCGCACCCTCCCCTCAAGGCTCATGAATACAGCCGGTTTCCGTTTTCCTCCCTCCTACACATACACACAGCAACCCTTTTTGGTTTTACGCGGAAGAGGGATTACGTCTCGGACAGGCTTACCAGTCGTCATCGCCATCATCGGCGACGTTGGCCGCCGCTCCTCCACCACAGAGGAAACGGAGGGTCGCCGAGCGGCGCACCATCACCGCGCGCCGCCGGCGCCTTCTGGCCCTCCGGGGGCGCTCCTCCTCTAATCCCCCTTCTCTCTTTCCCCTTTCACCACCTCGAAATTCAGCCCTCAAGGGTGGAACGATGTTTTGGTAACCCAGTTCAAGTGTAGTGATCCGTCTACGGTAGGGATTTGTGAGGAGATTTAGAGGTTATTTGATCTCTTGATTCCTATTTGAATTCAGAGTTTCGGCAAAACGCACTGAAGTTTGACATTGGATACCCTTGATCGCTGCAGAGCTTCAAGAGCGGTCAAAGCAAATACCGCAACAACAGAACTCTTGCTGCATGAGTGGCGGGGAAGGCTTTTTCGGACGCCATTGAAGCTGGTTTTTTCTCTCCGTCACAGCGCCTGAGCCCATCGAGGCAACTTTTGTCCTCTCTTGAGCAGTTGCGACGGCTGACGAAAAACAGATGTACAAAGCACTCTGCTCCTGGTGCTTCCGCCATTTCCCCGGTAATTCTCACAACATGTTTATGGAGCCGTGCGCGTCCTGTCCAACATATGTAGAGGAAGGACCGAGAGGCGAGAGGGGGGAGGAAGGAGAGTGAAGGCCCAGGAAGAAAAAACCATCCGCAGACAACTCTCATAAAAGCGGACGCGGACAGATGGGCCGGGCCTGCACATCCGCCTTTCCTTCTCGCGGCGCTGCTCCCAGCTCCTCATCATAAACTCCACCAACAGAGCCCTTCTGTCGAAGGCCCGCAACGATTTAGAAAATATTTCCCCCCTTCTGCACTCTGTGCGACTCCCCCCGGATCAGACGTGAAAATTGCGCGCTCGCCAGTTGCCCCGTCTTCCAGCCCCCCCCCCCATCATACGTGAAGACACACAGAAGACACTAAGACACTTTGCCTCGGCCAAGTCTCCAGTATCTGGGTCTTTCCTTCTCTCTCAATGGAGACACGCGCAAACGAGAGTGATCAATCAAAATATTGCGAATCTTCTCTCTCCCCCAACACAAAGAGTGTGACTACCGTCGTTTACGCCTGTAGACAACGCGGCCGCGGACGAGACGCGGATTGGCTCGCGGCACACGAGGCGAAGTCGCCGATTCCGATGACGAGGCGGTCGTTGTTACCTCCATCCCTAACAGAGATCTCTCAGATTCGCATAGACACGCGATAATGAGCGGTGAAGAGGGAGCAAAGGGGAGTGCGGAAGGAAAGAGGTGAGGTGCTGGCTAGTACAGCGAGGTGGACGAAAAAATCACTGGCGAACAACATCGAGTGAAGACGAAATCCGAGACGGAGTTGAAAGACGCTACGGGGCGGAAAAGACTGTCATGCTCACACTAACAGCTTTCAACGTCGACGACGTCCTTCTCCTCCTCTTCACCACTGTTCAAAGCGAGCACCGCGCAAATATTCGTGACAAAAAGCCTGGGCGATTCATCGAATATGATGAGGATTTTCCGCCGCCGCCGTGGTGGTCTCTCGAATGTGTTTGTATGCTTGAGCGTGGACGAAGAAGGGCGGAGAGCTGAGCCTGCGCTAGCAACTAAAAAGCGAAGAGCGAGAACAACGGGAATCTCAGCGACAATAAGCGAGCGATTTGGAAGAGAAGGCGGGAAGAGGAGGAGGACTTGGGAGACACCGGCAGACACCGAACCACGAGCGAGAAAGAAGACACCAGTTCGCGTCTTCTCGCGATGGGCAGCTGCGCGTCCGCATCTTCGGAGAAGATTCTTGATATCACAGAGGGGACGCCGTGAGGCGGCGGTGGCGGCAGTCGCGGCTCTTTGTCTCTCGTCTACTCTATGTATCGTCCGCTTTGGTTCCGTGGGGCGCCGCACGCATCCCCAAAGAAAATTCATCAAAACTGTCATGGCGACCCGTTGCGCGGGGTGTCTTCCCGTTTCGCCCACAGCCTCGAGGAAGGAAGAGTGGAAGGGGCGAAGGAGTCAAAGACTGACGTGCACAAGGAAGATAAAAGATACGTGAGGAACTCAAGGCAATGAAGAAGGGAGGAGGAGAGAGACGAGCCGCCGAGTGTTGAATGGGTGCGTCGAGGGCAAAACACGTGAAGGGAGAGAGGGGGATTTGCAATCGCACATATGATTTTGCCCCGCGGCGGCGCCCACCGCCAACACAGTGTGGAGAAGAGGATTTGGGACGATGCGTTGTCGATGACGATGGAGAAGAAGAAGGAGGCAAGGCGAGTTGGAATGAAAGCGCAACCGACCGCCATGCGCGGCCTCCTCTCTCCAGCTTCTGTGCTCTCAATTGGAAAAGCGGCTACATCAAAGCCGTGATCGCTTTCTTTAGGCCAAAAACAACAGATGAGCAGAAGAAGAAGATGAAGCAGAGAGGCCGAAAGCAGCTTCACGATCTGACCATGAGCCCAATTCTACAGAGCCGCACAAAATTGGTCCAAAGAGCAATGGGAAAACAGGCGGAAAACGTGTAGTTGGACATTGTTTGTGGCTGGTTGGAGCAATTCAAAAAGGATGGAAGAGAGTGCGGCGTCGGCGGTGGAGGGAGGAAAAGGCGGGACGGCGATGCGCGCGCAGATTGCTCGTGGCGGCGAGGAGCCTTTGCAACGCCAAGCGACGACCGCACTTCGCCTCCTCTTGTTCTCCCTCTTTTGAAAACGCCTTCACGCACGGGTGAGAGGAAGAGTGGGACCGAAGGCCGAAGAAGAACTGTTTCCTTTCCTCCAAACCAAACAGTGAGAGGGAAAAGGTTTTCAGTGAAACTAATTGCGAATGGAAAAGGAGGACAAACTGCGCGTGATAGAGGGAACCGCGCGAGCAGCGTCCGCACGCAAACCCGGAGTCGTTTACTGGAGGGATCGGGCTGCGCGTGGTTCTGCAGTCTGCGGTGCAACCATGGACGTTCAAACCTCACCGCGCGAAGAGAAGGGAACCCGTCTGCCTTTCCCTCTCATATACATGCGCGGTGGCGGCGCGCCCCCGGAGAGCATGGAATTCCCATTCAAAGCGGTTCGACCATTCGGGGTGTCCTCAACCTCCACCCTCCGACGAGTCCTCTTCGTTTCGCCCAAGCGTGCCTCTTCCATCTCTCCCAAAAAGTTCAAAACGATACAAGTCAAAGGGGCGTGTTGCCAGTCGGAATCACGTCGTTTCTGTTGTACTTGCCTCTGCGTTTCCCGAAAGAAACCGGAAAGGGAAATACTTGTACAGTCCCCCATCATTCAACTGGAGAGAGGCGAAAGATTAAACCGCAAGAGGAGAGAAAGGATGTTTTGCGGAAAGTTTAACACCTCGACGACGGCTGTGTGTATGAGGCGAAAGGATCGCTCGTCTTTTCAAACACCTCCCTTCCCAGCCCGGTCGCTGTACGGAAATGCCTTGACGGCAAGCAAATCAAAACTTACAAATCGGCATCGGTCGGGCCACGTTTGCGATCCAACTTCGACACGCTCTTTGTGCGCTTCAGCGGATTCGTGCGGAAGGGACGCGTGAGGAAGTTCTGAAAGGAAAATCAGTTCATCTTGTTTCCATCATGCTCAAAACAACAAGAATGTCTCGACGCTCTCTTGTTCACTCTCACAACTCAGCTATTGACTGATCAGAGTGCGTGCTCGCACTCCCTCTGAGTGTTCATCCTCTCAGAGGCGGCGGTCCCCTACTTGTCGAGGAGGAGAAGAGACAAACACCCCATAACGCTCGCCGACATCGCGCTGCCCTTCGTCTCCTCCTTCTTCTCCTCGTAGCTCGCCCTCTCAAGAGTTACGAGTGGCCTAACTCCCTCTCGCACTCATCGAAATTCAACCTCCTCCTCGTCTTTTGATAAGCAAACGAATTGCGCCCCTCGAGAGAGTGGAGTCGAAGAGAAAAGCGACTTACAGCCAATTTTTGCGGCGTCGTCGGCCCCTCGTCGATCAGTGCCACGCCGGGTCCTTCCTGCAAAGAAATGCAAGGAGTCTTCAGTTGCAATTGATGAATGGAAAGTGTGTTCACACCCAGTAGAAGAGTGGCATTATTCCTTCCGCCTTCGCTCTTCGCTCTTCTCTTCGCGTCGTTTGGCCACTGACCCGGGCCGTCTTAGAAATCGAGAGTAATCAGCTTAGCGCCCGTGGGAGGAGACGGAGGACTGGAGCTATCCGGTTATTGGGAAAGGGAAGGCCAAACAAGAGAAGAGGGACGAGCGACGACGATGAAGCGGCCGGGGCGACGGAAGTGGTTGCAAGTCGCGGACAGCCAAGGGTGATGTGCCAGGAGATATGGGCGAGGGAGTGAGAGGGGCGACGCGCGCGCGTTGGGTGGCCAAGGGCTCCCGCCACTCTGCCAGCGACGCGTTTTTCAGGCTCTCGCGGCCGTGGCAAAAATCCCTTCCAACTGACAGCGCGTCTAACAAATGTCCCGCGAGCCGCGAAATGGCAAGATTCGCAACAAGTGTTGTTGTCGCGGGGCGCCCCGGGAGATGAAGCGCTAGAATAAAGTTGCCCACACACTCTCACCTGATAGAAAGCCGACGGCGGCACACTGGTTGCCATCCGTGAGAGGGACTTCGGTGTCCGAGACTGCGGTCGCATTTGTGTCCATGCTCGACGATCTTCGACATCCTCGCCCACGGTATCTGCAACACGATGATTTAAGATTTGAACAAACAACAAGAAATCTAATCCCTTCCCACTTTGAAAATCCTAGGTTTCAAATAACTATTGAGTCCTCTTACAAATCAGATCGTCGTCATAGTCCACAGGTGGAATAGTAGCTTCTTCAGGAATCATATTCAAGGAAAAGGTACTGTGGGCTAGCCACGGGCTCAACGAGAGTGAGCGATGCATGTCGGCGGCTGCTCTAGACAGCCAACGCCGCTGTGAGATGCAGCGAGTGCCGAGATGGGAACGGAAGCTCGCACACCGACAACGAAGCGACGACGCGACGCACTCGTGTTTGTACGCGGGGAGGGCGAGAGCGGGAGGAGGGCGAACCGTCGGCTGCGCTCTGGTCAGTGGTGGCCACCTCCATTGCGCCGTCGGCCGTCCGTGGCCCTCTCGCTCGACCCCGTTCTCTCTCGCCTCTTCTCCCTCTTCTCTCCTCTCCTTCTACTCCCTGTACCGACGCATTCACTGTCCACTCTCGATGTCCACTTCGGCGCTTGATTCAATTATGAAATGAAGGTCAACGCCGATAGTGTCCGAGAAGTGGATCATCTCTCTTTGCCGCGACACGTTTCCCCCGGCCATCACGCGAGTGGACAACGAGAAAGGGCGCCGAGATCCAGACACTCTCCCCATATCCTTAATATGTGATGAGGACGCCGCCGCTTTTCGGGTGAGGCGAGTACGCTTTTTACGAATCGTACGTGCCGACTCTTAACGTGCAGTTGGCTACTTTAGCGGCAACAAAAGCGCTTAGTGAAATGACAGTTGATATTCTCTCTCACTTTTGCGTGTGTGTTGTCAGAGACGCGTGCACTCGACCACAAAGACAGACACAAACTCGTCTCTCGCTCGTGTCTCGAACAACATCGTCGGCTTTTCGAGAGGAGAAGAAGGAGGAGAGGGAGAAAGCCGCGTGCCGGGCGTCCACACAAGGCTCTCGCCGATCAACATTGTAAGTCAGCCTGAACAAAGTCAACACCAGCGCAGGCTGACTGGGCAGAGAGGAAAATCAAGGGATAGAGACGTTTTCGTCGAGCAACGCCCTACTTCCGTGAGATGTGGCTCACTTCAAGTTCGCTAATTTGATGGGATCATCAAAGGGTGTTCGCAATGACGAACGCACAGATTCCCTTCTTCTTCCTCCATAAACCGCCAGCCTCATCGGACCAGCACCCGTTCACCCGCATGAATTGTGGTGATTCTACGTGGTCGCTGTTTTTGAAATCCCCACTTCGGCCAATTGCCCCACACCAGCAGGTCGACTGGTTTTCCTTCCTTTCTACCACTCACAAGCGCAAGCTGCTATCGCAACAATTTGTGGCCTCCAACGTCGACGACCTCCTTGACGACTTTCGGAGAAGCATGCAAGCGGCTTAGCTGAGAGAAAAGCGAAAAACGCTGTCCTCTCTCGTAGGCAACACTCTTCTCAGAGTCGTTGTTGTACAGGCTAGCCGCATTCCACGATCATCGTGATAAATATGATGAGGCATTCTTTCGTCTCTGCTTGGCCATGACATGTTTTCAATGCGAGCGTGCAGAGCCAGAAGAACCACGAGCCTTCGGGGCTCAAGAAAGGCCAAAATGGATGGACCTTTTCGAATTGAATTATGCGAGCACCAGAGAGCCACATTGCCTATTAGTCCAGTGGAAATAAGATAACATGCACTCGTCCCTGCAGTTCCTCATCCGGCTAAAGAATGTGCGCGCGTGCCTTTGCAGAATGCATACTCTGAACGCCGAAGGAGTTCCAAAGTCCGCCGTTTGCCTCTCGACGTGGGCAAAGACGTGATTTCAAGCTCTGACGCGAGGAAGCTCTCAGCTGGATTTCTGATCGGTTTGCCGAAACTTTCAAGACTTGAAGGGGCGAAGCGGCGAGGCGCGAGGGCGGTATTTGTGTGAGAAGAGGTCCGTTTTCCCACCTTCGGGGAGCAATCAGGACAAACACAAGGACCCCGCGAGCTCCTCCTGCAGCGCCTCGACTCTTCGCACCCCGCAGCCATTTTGCGCCCTCTTCTCTTCGTCTTCGCTCCCCTAGGCCATGAGGCCGCCGGCGTCGTCGCCCCCACCCTGCGACTCGTCCAGGGGCTCATCTCCCTCGATCATTTCGCTTTCTTCCGCGCGCGCAGAGGCCCGGAGCCCACTCAGACGCGCTCGACGTACGCCGTCGGACTGAAGAATCACACACGGATCCGGTTGAGGCGAGAGGAGTGTTGGAAAAGAGAGAAGGAGTGGGACAGAGCGAATAGAGACCGGGCATTGCGCCATTCTCGGACTGTGCCTGAATCACCGAGTCACTGAGTTCGGCATAGAAATGGGCCTCCCACGCCTGTCTGCCCCTTCACCACCTCCCGTGTGCCCCTTCAAAGGGACAGTCGGGTGGTGGCCGTGAAAACGCTCCTCGCGTTCCCTTTTTGTGCATTGCGAAAGACTTCCTTCACCCCCAACCACCACACCACAACCGCACCTCCATCACCGCGTTGCGCACCATTGGCGATCGATGTCTTGAGCGGAGAAGGAAAACGAGAGGATAACCACGAGGAGAACTAAAATGGACGGAAAGTAACGGAGCAAACAGGGCGAAAGGCGAGATCTTAGGCACGGGGCTGATTCGTTTCCTTCCCCGCTGACACGTTCACCGCCTTCTACGAGAAAGACGCGCGTGCTTTTGAGGCTTGAGAACAAGAGACAGAAAGACAAACGCGTCGCCACGGTTTCTTGAGGTTTTACGAAGAAAAGCCTCTCCTACCTGTACAGGAAAGAAAGGGCTGACGGGAGAATTCGACGTCGATCTCTTCCTTGGCCTCGCTTCGTCTTCTACAGCACCAGAAGGGTTGGCCGAAGCAGCGCCAGGTGAGGAGAAAGAGGACAAGGGCAATGATGGCAAGAACGAGGACGACGACGGCGATCCATGTCCACATGGATGCCGCGTCAAACGTCGTGCAAAACTTTCTTCCGAGGCGCGACGCGGGCCTGTCGCGCCGTTCCTGGCCGTCGTCCGCTCCTCCGCGCCCGGCCGCGACCCGCCCCGCCCCCGCTCCGCACGGCCGCCCCTCCTCCGCCTCGATCGCTCACAAAAAACCTTCGCTGTGTGCGTGTTTCACGTCCAGTTGAAGAACGAGTGGAGGACGAGGGAGAGAGATAGAGCGGAAGGAAGTTCGGGAATGTGGAACTACGTTGATGTGACAACTTCATAAAGACCGCTGGTTGAGTCGTTTTGTTCTCGTTCTGCGCTCGACGGTCTCTCGCCAAGTGCTTGCACAACGCGCGCGCACCCTCATTTTCCTCAGAGACCACACACTCGTTTGGTCGATGAGGATGAGGAGAAAAGACAGTCAGCTATGACGTTTTAGCCTATGTGGAGCGTCTAAAACGCTGCTGGCTGCCATACAGTAAGCGACGACGGAGGTACAAGCTTAAGTCGTTTCGCTTTAAAGCCGCTTCCGTCTTTCTCGCAAAGTGTGGAGCAATTCGAGGCGGTCGAGGCGTTTGACGACCGGGCAACGAGAGGAGAGCGAGAGAGGAAGCGGTGCGAATTCTTTCGAGTGTCGACTGGCGTGGATCGCCTCTCTCGACGGCGGAGTTATGGCCCGGGCAAAGCCAATTCACGCGGCTCTTTTGCCGGCGGTGCTCAAGAAGACGCCCTCAGGGGCCGCCGGGGGAGGGAGGAGGGCAAAGCCAAGCGGTTGTTGTCTCTCGCTTGACTTTTTGTCGTTTCAATGAGCCAAGATGATCTTCGGGGCGCAACATGTGAAAGGACTCGAGGGGTCTCTGCCCCTCCGTTTGACCTGCTTCGAGATGGGGGCGAGAAGAGGGCGAGGCGAGGCGAGGCGATATGCATCGCCCTCCCCATCCTCCTCGTCCTTGAATGGAGACAAACGACTGTCGACAGCCGACGCCGCCGCCACACAGCGGTCACCAACCGTCTTCGGGCGTGGAATTGGCAAATTGGCGCAGATGGCCTTAGGTCACGCTTTGATGGCCTGAAGATTCCTTTACCAACTGCCTCCACCCGTCCCTTTGTTTTCAAGGTCTCAAAGACAATAAGTATTTTCGTTCCCCTCATGGTGTCCATTTTCAAGCGCGGGCCGCACGCCTAAGAATAACTTGTTGAGAGTTTTTCCCTTTTGCAAGTGACACCCCGTTTCTTTCTTCTTCTTCAACACGAGTGTGAAATCGTATTCCGTCTTGGAAAGTTGTACAAATGACTCTCGAGTCGCAATTGTTTGCGACAACGACGAGCAGCTGACAGTCCTTGAGAAAAAAGTGAAGCGAAACAAAGCGGTGTGAAGATGCGCGTGACAGCTAGAAAGGGCAAGAAAGGCAAGAAGAGACAAGAGAAGAGCCTAGGCGGCTCAACTCACCTCGAACGCTACCGAAGCGACTCGGCGTGACGAAGTCGTCGTCCATATCCATGCGAGTCCTTTGCTAGTGGGAATGCCAACGCGATGAGTTGACAAACTAGAGAGACTCGGGTGGAAAGGCCGACCGCGAAAAAGCCTCACGCACGGACGAAAACAAAGTGGCGACCCTCTCCCCCCTATGGAAGAGTGGTGGTTGTGGTGAAAGCCCGTAGACGAATGCTAGACGTTGAGAGAAAGAGGAGAGAAGAGAGTCAATTTCAGGACACCCGAATGCGTCCGAGGCATTTCTGTCGCGGCGAGGCACTCGTAACCGAGCATGGCAGCACCGTTTTCACTATCAAGGAACCCCACAATTCGAAGGAGGCGTTACATTGCGGCGGGCCGACGCGCGTTCAAAAGGAGAGAACGCGCACACGCGCGACGACGTGTTCCCTGTGTGGTTTCGCAACGAAAAGGGCGAGACTTCTCCTCGTCTCTTTTGGGATGAAGGCGCTCGGTCGCTGACGCGCGAAAAGAGGACCTTGAGCGCTCTGACAACGAGAAACCAACACGGACTCATGCATTCCTTTCCCTCTAACGCAACAAAGAGTTCCATTACCCGCTGGGCCCCCAGAGCGCCAAGAAGGACGTCCCCACTTGGCATGGAGCAGTCTCGCACAATCAGAGTTCTCGAAAGCGCCGTCTCGCACAATCAGAGCAAAGTCGCCCTGCCCTCGAAAAAGACCACGTCACAAAAGCCTTCACTAGAGCACGCTTTTGGTAAGAGTCGAAAAGCCGAGGGGCGCAGCCAAGAGGGGCGATCGGGGAGCGACAAGAGGACCAGTGGGAGAAGGCAATCTGGGCACGCCGGAATGAGACATTCGGGGCGAGGAAGGGTTGTCGAGGCGGAGCTGCCCGGTGACGGAAGAAGACCCAAGCCATCTGGAAGACACGTTACGGGCGGAGATGGTTGCGGCCTGCGGCGGGGACGGAAGATGATGGCGGCTGGGTGAAGGGCGACCACCAGCTGCCGGCGCACACGCGCGCGCATGACAGTTGCCGGGACAAATCATCTCAAACGCCAGAATTGCCTCCCACTCAAACCGCCCTGAAGACATGAAGATGAGGGTGCGCCCCCAAGGGCAGGTGTTGTGCAGAGGAGAGAAATTCCTCGTGCAAAAAAGCCGCGCGCATTGGGCGTGGTCAAGAGGGCGAGAGGAGAGACCGAACCTCGGCGCTGATGATCGGAATGGCTGCGAACGGCGCCTCCTCGCGCACGCTGAGCCCATTTTTGGAGAAGAAGAAGGAGAAGGGAGACCCGCGCAGTTCAACCGTTCATGAGACGAATTGCTCTTCACTTGGGCTGCCGTTCCGCAATTTTCAGTGCCGTGTGACTTTCGCGGAAAAAGAAAATCAGTCTTCGTCTCGCTCGCTTCTCAGCAGGTTCTTTTGCAGGTCTTCCTCGGGTGTCATGCCAGAAGACATCCTCATCGAGCAACCCGCTGACGAGTGTCACTTCACCCAAAAAGGGCAGGAGCAATTTCGGAGATTCGAGACGAGAAGAAGAAGGCGTCAAAGACAAGGCCGTCGAGGGAAGAAGACGAGGAATAGGCATCAGCGGCGCGCCCCGAAGAAGGCCATTTCACGCACGAGTGATGGATTCATTAACGAGGGACGCGATTACCGAAAAGAGCCCGATCGGGACGAGCGGCGGAGAGGGACATGGTCGAGGACAAAGCGCCTAGACGTAACCACGACTGACGACCTCGTTGACTTGTGGAGCCCGGTGTTGGTGGTCAGTGAGAGTGCAAGGAGACAACCTTGGAGACGCACTTCCGATTGGCCACTCCGAGAGGCGCCCCGAGGAGTGGGCCGAGCGCAAATGCGAGACTGGAGAGGGGGACGATTGCGAAAAGGCCTGCGAGGAGGATCTCCTCGCCGGTGGGGGGTTGGTTCAGCAGTCGACTGAAGCGCGGGGAAATGCTCTTGCCCAGTCGGTGACTAACCCGGTCCGGAACACGCTGAACGCGCGCCCGCATGAGGAACACACATGCCGCCTGCTGCAATGCCACAATGGAGAAGAAGGGACCCGGCTCCTCTCTAACACACAAAACCGAAAGCCGACTCTCTGTGAGCATCGGAAGAATGAAGACGCAATGGCTGTGTGAGGAGGGGTTGGGGTGGGCCTCCACCCTCTCCTCCCTCGGCTGTCATTAAAGAGAGACGCGTGGCGAGTTGACCGAATCCGACGAGGCGGAGAAGCGCAGACAGTCAAACCTGTCGGCCGAGGAATTATTTAGCTTCCTCTAATACAGAGGAAAGAGGGAAACAGAGGGAGGGGTGCGGAGAGAAGGAAAGTGGTATGCGTGATGAGGATGTGATCGGGCACCGGTTTTTGGGAAGAGCACCCGGCGAGTGAGAGGGATAACGAAGCGAGCTCCACTCTCTGATTCATCGTCCGTCCGCTACTCGTTCAATTTCCTCTTCTGCCGGCCATCGGTCATATCTCTTTTGATGGCTCGTAGCACTCCACAGACCCTTGACTAGCTTCTCGCCGGGTGAAGGCTTGTGAGGAGAAAGGTTTTTAGCAGTGGTCACTCCACCAGCACAGTTCAACACGAAGACATCGAGTGGTGCGAGAGCGGCGGCGGCGGTCCCCGAGAGAGGGGCAAAACAGCTCTCCCCGGGCGCCACTCAAGTGGACGACGACGGCCGCGCCGCCAATGAGGTGAGAGCGTGGCTGAGGCCGAAGACTCTGGAGGCGACTCTCCTTCTGCCTCTCCTGAAGAACACGAAGAAGAAGAAGCTCTAGCTACTCTCTTCCCGAGAGTCCGAACAAGGAGGAGCACTCCACAAACCTCTTGGCTTTGCGCGCGTACACACCGCTAGCAACAAAAATTCACAAAAGCCGACAAACAACAAAGTGACCGAAAGAAGAGAACCCGAGCCTACTCCAGCCGCTGAACCCCCTTCTTCGAGGTTTCGAAAGCAAGGTGAAGGACACTGTCTGTCTTGTCTCGGGTGTTGGTTAACCTCGTTAGACCAGCACGTTCCGTGATACTCGGCCCGGCGGCGGGAGCGACGCGTACGCCTTGGAATAAACGGCCAACGACATCGCATTAGCGGAACATGGATCAGGTTTGCAGAAAGCGAAGGAGGAGAGGCGAGCAAGAACGTCGAGGTCATCATTGTGGTGGGCAGCGAGAAAGAACAAGAAGGAGAGTGCAGGCGATGCTAAGAGTGGATGCGGACAAGCTCGCGTGGATTGAGACGAGAAACGACAGCTTGCATCTCGTCCAGACAAGCGCGTCCAGGCTGTGAGGAGAACGCTTCCAGAGACCAAGTCCATAAAGGCGAAAAAACACTCGCGACTCTTGAAGAGTGACAAAACGAACCGTCCGAGATGGGAATGGTGAGTGTGGAGCCGCCGAAGACGCGAGTTGGCTGCGCCTCCATTCCACTCTTCGTTGTCCGTCGACGCTGAGGGACAAGTGGCCGAGGTGAAGTGTGACTCCTCACGGCATCCCGAATTGCCGTCGCCGCCGTCCTCACCGAGAAGGGATGACGCTCGTTGAGCTGGTCGCAGCTCTTGCTCATCCGTCGCTCGACGATCGGCTCCTTGCGAGACAGAGTATGGGAGAAGATGTTAAGACGACCGCGACTCGCCGCCTTCACGAGGAAACCTTCGTCCACCTTGTCGTGGTCCGCCTGCTGGCCTCCGCCTCGAAGAATCCGGCTCCGGGACAGATCCATGGCCTCCCGCAGGGCTCTCGGCGAGGAGGAAGAGTCGATGTCCGCACGGAGGGCCGGACTTGGAATGGAATTGTGACGAGTGACGGGTCGTGGAGGAGCCCTGGGAAGCTCGACGACGACGGCGCCCAGATTGGCCAACGAGACGGCCTTGAGCCTCCTCGCGTCCTCGCTCACTCCTCGTCGCCTGAGGGGAACCGCGTAGGGCGACGCATGGGAAGAAGCAGCTTGCTGGCCGTTGAACAGCGATGACGAAAGGGCGGGACTCAAGAGGGCCGAAGGCGGCGAGTGCGAAGGGGAGGCCGCCGTCTTGGTGTGGCCGCACAGCGAGCTGGCAGACCGCGAGCAGGGCGTGAGGGGCACCGAGGCCGGCGTGGTCGGCGAGCGCGAGGGCCGACGGGCCCGTGGCGCGCCGCTCCTTCGACTGTTCCGGAGTGGTGTGTCAACTGGACGCTCGGCCACAGAAAGGACCGGACGTCCGAGGAGTTGACGCGGTGTTCGCGGCGAGATAGAAAAGAGTTGCATTGGGGCATGGAGGGGCGACGAGGGCGGTGACCCTCGGAGCAGGAGGCGAGTGGCGGTCGGGGAGGAGCGAGAAGAGGCCCGCACTGATAGGGCTGATCGTCGAGAGAGAAGAGGATGATCCCAACAATGGGAGGAGGAGGAGGTCGAGGACGGGTCCCTCGTCGGCGGCGCGCGAAAACAAGGGCTCTTCTTGGCTTCTTCTCCGAGCTCCGTTGTGACGTTTTTGTAGCGTCGCAGCTTGAGGAAGGAGGAAGAGGACGAGGGTGACAGGGAGGGATTGAAGGGGGTCAGGCTGAACGCACCAATCCACACCGCCTTTAGAGCGCGTTTCTGCGCAAGAACGGGAATAACAGCGCTTAGGTTTTTCGTCGTCCTGGGATCCAGGCTCAAGGCGGGGGAGCGTCTTCTTCTTCGAGTCCGAGACACGCGACACCAGCACCGCCGCCGCCTCAGTCCTCCCACAACAAATGCAAGGACACCCGGAGAGTGATTCCGGTACGTCGGTTTTTCGCTGCGCGCCAGCCACAGTCACAGTGTACCGATGGAGTTTACCGCGGCGATTAGCACGCAGGCGTCGCCAGCAAGGTTGAGGCGGCCCTGACGACTTAGCGGTAAATTAAGCTGGTGCGCTCGAGACTTCCGAGGGCTTTCTCCTTCTTCTCCTTGCTGCTTCTTGTGGTGGTTTGAACAGAGTTCTGACACGCGCGTAGTCAAATTCTTCAGCACGAGTTTCAGCTTGATGTGTGCACAGATCAGGTCGAAGAGACGGAGAGAGAGTGGCGGGGTGGATCAGCGCTGCCGACTCTCCTTTCCCATGTCTCCTGAGGAGAACGAGAGCGACGAAGTGCATGGAAGAAAACGCAAATAGTCCAACAGATGGCGGCTCCAAGAGAAATGATGCATCCCGCGCGCGGTCGGCCCCGCAGCTTGTGTTCCCTCTCTCATTCTCAGTCTCGGTGTGAAGTGTTCCAGTGGAAAAGAAATGGTTTCGCGCTCCCGCCTGAGAGTGAGAGAGACGACGACGAAGAGAGAGGGAAGAAGGGGAGAACCCCAATCACTGACCTTCATGAGCGATGAGTCGAATCGTGAACTGGCGCTTCATGAATAGAAGAGAAGAGGAGGGAATTCGGAATTCGGCACGAGGCCCTTTCTAAAGCGACAAGGAGTTTTCTGGCAAAACGAAGAGTTCGAATTCAACTGCGAACGCGAAGAGGACGTCGAAGACAGCGAGGTGAGGCGCGACTGGGTTGTCGGGTTCTCCCTAGACTGACCATCGCGTCCAAATCGACGCCGCCGCCGCCACAGTGGACACAACATCAGCACGTAACGCCTTCGGCAAACAACATTGGACATCCCTCGAATTTTGGTGCGCGTCGCTTCTCGCCTTCTCTAACGAGGCGGCGGTCACATATCACTTTCTCTGAATTGTTTCGCTTGCAGAGGAAGATTCGCAATCGCTTGAAAGAGCAATTAGCGAGGCATCGTAATTTTTGCGCAAGAGAAGCGTGGTGGCAGTTTCGGCGACGGCATGCCGACGGACACGCCAAGGAGAGAAAGACGCGCAAGACAGGGGGCGCGAACTGGCAGAATTGACGAGGCTGATTGGGGGCAGCCTCGATGGCTTCGGCGCCTAGAAAGACGGCTTCTTCTCCTCCTCCTCCTTCGCCTCGGCGGCGCTCTGCGGCCATCTAACGCTGTAATAAATCTCGACTTCGCACACCAGGCGCTAAGGTGGCGATCAAATGACGGCGAGGAAACAATATATGGAAGAGCGTTAGAGACTCGGAGAAGGTCCACAGGAGTCAAACTGTCAGAAGAGATCAACTCTAATTGGAAAGATCTGCACTTTAAGAGCGAAGTTTGCAGAAGGAAGTTTTTTATAAAGAGAAAACGTCTAGTGCCCCTTGAGTAAAGAGACTCTGGCCAAAAACCACAGTCCGAGAGAAAAAGAGAGAGCGCGAGACATCCACCCGTCGGCCAACGCGTCAATGTCCTTGTCAACACAGCGTGAAGAGGACACCAATATGTCTTCTCGGATGCTTGTCTTTACAGCAAGAAGAAGAGGAAATGTCCCTCTGTAGTCCAGTACGTGCTTTTCTTCAAGTACTCTCGAGAAATCCACTTCTGTCTCGTATTTTCGGCACTTGCGAAAGCAATATGCTTCCCTCTTCTCGGACTCTTGAGCAAACAGTCTCAAGTGCACTAATGAGTAATTATAGACACATAAGAAGAGAAATAAATGAACTTACATCTTCGACCCATTGGAGTGCGCATGGTGTAGAAATGCGGTGGCTGAATCCCGGGAATGGAATCCGTCACGAACTCGTCCTCCACAGCTTCCTCACGAAGGGCGGCCATGGTGGGAAAGTGCTCCTGTGACCGGAATCACTCCTCGCCTTCTTTCCTCTCGCTTACCTCAATAGGTCGATGATCTCCAAAGACGTCTACCCAATGCTTCCAGAAGGCGCGGAAGCCGCCGTCAAGTCGTACACGCGGCAGCTGGCGACCCACACGATTCGCCGACTGCAACAACGGCTATGGAGTGTCTCGCCGTCGGCGTAACGAAATCATATCCTCGCGCGGGCGCCCGCCGAGATGAGCGATGGGCAACGCAACGACTAGTGGCGCCGTCAAGTCAAGGCTACGTTTGCGGTGACAGACGCGGAGGCCAAGGGAAAGGTCCTAGCCGAGTCAAGAACCCCGGCGCCGCCGGAGAGACCTTCACGGTTTGCTTCTTGACTTTAAAAACGCTCAAAAACGACGTACGTGTGCGCCGGCAACAAAAGAGAGAAAGGATGGTGGCTCTTCACACTTGGACAACAGTCGAAAGACCTTTTTAGCACTCTCAACCGCACGTGCTTGAAATGACACTTACTTGTTCGGCCTTGTAGCAGATGAGCGATTGTTCGTCGGTTCGCGCCACGCAATAACCGGCATGCCAGAGGCCGGGACGTGGCAGCGTCTGCCGCGAGGCGTGCGGCATCTGCACCGGCTCGCCCTCTGCAAAACACTTTCAACAATGACCGTTGTGATATCGGCCCCCACGCCCTCAGAGAGACTGGATTAACCTAGAGGCGTTTTTGTCCTCTAAATCTTGGCTAACGTTTAAAAATGGGTCAAGCTGGTGTTGTCAATGTGAGACACGCGAGCCAGCGGGGAGCCCTTGGTGATGACGAATGCCGTTGCGGGGGCGCGAAGGCGCATGAAAGAACATAGAAGAAGGCGGAAAAGAACTCGTCCCTTCAGTCCTCACTCATCCCAGCACGGAACACACGCTAGCTCGTCCCCCATTAGGTACGCCCCGAAGAAGCTCGGAAAGGATTCGCAGAGAGCAGAGCGAAGAAGATTCTATCTTTCACCGGGGGGCTTGGCAGCCAAGTGTGGGACAAGACCAGAGACAGCCCCTCTGCCCCAACACTGATGTCAAGAGGTCGAGTGGAGGAGGCGGCAGCGGAAGGAAGAAGAAGCAGCAGCAGAGAGGAGACACTACCCGCTCGCGCCCTCTTGCAAACCGCAATGCGCCAAACCGCCGCCACCATCGCGACCACCCATCATCCTTAACGATCTCATCCTCCCTCAGAGTTCCCGTACCGCGACGAAATCCACCTTGTGGAAGAGAAGAGCCACAGGTTCTCCTGTGTCTTATCGCGCACACCCGCCTCGAGGTGATCCAATTAATTTGCGTTTCGAATTCAAGCGAGCGCGCGAAGGAGAGAAAAAGCGGTGGTGGACCGTCGAGTGGACGAGAGTGTGAAGAGAGAAGAAGATCGTGGCCGATCGCCTCTTCAAGAAGCCGCAAATCCACTTGAGTTATTTGAAATTGGAGCTCGTCCCTCTCCCTCTCCCCGATGGTTGGTGAGCTGGACTGGTCATTCACAAAGGCATGAAGCTCTCTCTCGCAAGCGCGCGTCCACCCGGATCGAGAGGGCAAGCGTGCGTGGCTCTTCCGTCGCGCTCGCCAGCCTCGAGCCGGTCCGACCTAGCGCGCCGTAGATCAACTCTCCCCACACTCCAGCTCGAGATGAGCGGACTGAAGACAAGCAATAACAACCCTTGAAGTGGACGGGAAGGCGGCAGCGCGGTTGGCAACACAAAAGCCTTCGTCAAACATGACGTGCTCTCTGGTGTGGGGGAGGAGGCGGCAAGTCTAGGTCGCATCCGGGTTGAGCCCACTCAAAAGCGCGGATCTGGATATACTTAAGAGAGCGCGACGAATACACAACTGAAGGAACAAGGGCACAACATTGGATGGAAAGAGTGCGAAGAGGGGGGGGGGGGGCGTTCGCGCGCTCGGCCACCACGATCCGGGAGCGTGTGAGGAGCCCCCATTCAGCTCTAGTGACACTTGACAACTCGTCTCGTCTCAAAAGAAGAATTCTTCGTTCTCAAGGTGGGCGAAGAAGGAAGAAAACAAAAGTGAAGAAAGAACTCACCGCAGGTTTGGAGCCATCCTTCATAGCGATAATGCAGCTCGTCGTCTTCCTCGATCACTCGAGGCATCCAGCGGAGTGGTCGACGAAGACTCATCTTCGGGCATGAGAGCGAGCGGCGCTCGCTGGCGTGTCCATGACGGTCGTCGATGCCCGCCCGATCTGAATCATCCTGGCTGGCCGCCGCCTACAAGCAGTGGAAACCCGGAGGCGGGCAGGGAGGGCATGAGAGAGAGGCTCGACTCGCCGGCGACGCGATGGAACTGTACGAAGAGCGCGGAAGACACTCGAACGGCATCTCGCGCCCTCAGGGGCTATCGCCGCCCGCTTTCACACGGACGCGCGCGCGATGATTTTCAAACGCGGAGGAGGAGGGAGATGGCGGGGCGCTGAAGCCGTTGATACGCGCCTCTGTGAGCAAGAGTGGTGACGGAGGCGTCGAATTCGTCTGCTGATAACGCTCGGGACTGTTGGCGGGAAGACTGGAAGAGAGGAGGGAGCATAGACGCGCGCATATCCTGAGAGGAAACTTGAGAAGAAGAAGGAGGAGACATGGATGTGGACAACGGAACGTGAAAGATAATTGTTCGACATGGATTTGAGAGTCGACTGGCGGGTGGGGGCGCAGTTCCTAACGTCTTTCGCCACGAGAAGTGGCTGCGGCGGAGTGCGAAGAGGGGCACTCCCGAGGCGAGAGAACCACGCAAATTGGGTGTGCCAGAGGGCGGCCGTGCGCTGCCGGCGCGTCGCGCCGTCCTCTTCTGTCCAAGTCGCGCAATATCACACGGCGAGACACAGCAGCGGCCTTCGGTCAACACCCGCAGGGACACCGCCCTGCTGGTCGACGGAGACCACCGGGCAGCGCCCCCACAGCCTAGCCAGGCCAGCGCGTGTTTGCCTTGGATCGATGTTACAGAGGAGCGACAGACGATATGCGCGGGTCCCCCTGAAGCCTAAAGAAGAAGCAAAGGCGGTGGCGACGTCGGCAAGGCGCGTGGGAGAGGCACAAGATGGGTGCAAATCCTCGACGAGAGCGTGGCTTGGCGAGGCGCGGCCGGCGGCTAGAAAACCACTGTTTGGATTTTCTTCTCAGGAATGTGTCGAGAAGCCGGCGCCTTTGATTTTCCGCGATATCACAGCTTGCACGAAAGATCGAGAAGGGAGGGAGAGAGGGAGAAAGTGACTACAATGTCGCCGAGGAGGAGGTGAGTGTAGAAGGCGACGGGGCGAGAGAAAATCGCTTCGACCGCCGCAACGAGATTGAGATTGGTCACTTTCGACGATGTGGCAAGAGGAAGGTGGTCTCCAAGAGAGGAAGGAAGGCGAGTGAGAGAGAGTGCGAGAGGGGGGAGGTGACATGTTGTGGCCTTCACGCAAGCAAAGCCCCGAAAGCGAATGTTTGGTAGAAGCTGCAATTATGGCACTGGGGAGGGAGGGGGAAGCTGGCCCGGCCCTCCCCTCTTAATGTCCCTGGTCACATTCATAATGCGCTGACCTGGGATGGAGGGGAGGAGGGGCAGGGCGAGGAGGCATTAGCAACCGGCTGTCGCCGGGATTTCTTGACTGCGTCCAGCGGGCAAGAACAATCGCGGGATTGTGGTCGACGGATTCAAAGGGGCGAATCCGGGAAGTAGGTCGGATGACGGCCTTGGCTGCGCGCGTGTAAACAGCCGACGAAAAAAGGGGGTGAAAGGCGATGAAGAAGAGAGCCGACGACGACCGCGGGGGCTGTGGATGGACGCCTCGGGGCGAGAAAAATGGAAATTGCGTAAGGTCGCTAGCGGCAATGGGACGAGGAGACAGAGAGAAGGACACAATTCTCGCACGCCGAGCACCTTGCGTCGTGGAGGTCGCGAACGACTTCGGCGACACGCTTTTACGAACACGGACCGACTCTCTTTCCTTCTACTCCCAGAGGGATGGGGATTGTGTTCTCCTAGCATGCACACAAATATTGTTGTGAGGGAAAAGGAAATTTGGAGGGGCCTCGAGATGCCAGATGCAGTCCCGTCCCACCCCCGCCTCAAGCGCCTCTCATTCCATTACCGAGGAAATCCCGAGACGAGCCGTCGAGTCAGAGAGGAGCCCGCGCTGATGGAAAGCTCTCGCCTGAGTGACCAGCAATGGAATGGCGTGCTTCGCCTTCCTTCCAGAGAAACGAGTCTTGAGGATTCTTCTGGTTGAATATGATTAAGCCGCGTCTCGTTCCTCTTCCTTCTTCGCCCACAGAGACAGAAGAAGAAGAAAGAAGAAAGAAATGGTCTGACTGAAATCTGACTCGAGAGGGTCTTTATTTGCAATCAATAAGCACAGGCTACTTGGAGGTCGAGACAAAGCAAGCGGATCGAATGGAAGCAGGAACAAACAGGACTGGAGGGACGACAGCTGTTCTCCTGTCTTCCAAAGTGGGCTCATTGTGGGGGGGGGGGGGCAGGGCGCTACATCCATCATTCACGCACGCAACTCGACAGCTCACCTGTCCCTCTGAGGACCCTCGTCTTACCTTCGAGCACTTGACTCGGTGTTGACACAGCTGAATCAGAGTGATACGAGCACAGATTTAGAGCTCAAATTTCGATGAGTCAAAGATGGGCGAACGTTTTGATCAAAATCTGAAGAACTTGATTGATTTGCTACCTTGTGCGTCTAAATGGTCATATGCCACAAACTACAGTCTTTTTTGTGGTCATTACTACAATGTCAGAAAAGAAGAGGTTTCTCACAAGAGAGGTTTACCGAATGTTGCCATTCTCTAAGGACAGAAGCTCAACGATGAACTGGGAAGAGGAGTGACGCACAAAGGTCGGTGTTCGGTGACTGCTCTCTCGCTGAATTTCTCATTTTTCGCAAGTCAAACTCAAATTATATCTAGCTTTCCCCTATTTGCTTTCTCGTCGGCGTGAGAACTGATAGCCGAGGCGGAGATGTTGAAGTGCCTCGTTATTCTTGCGCTGATCAAGACGATCTGTGGCGGGCTCAGGAGTTTCGATTGATGGCGCTTCTGCCAAAGCAAACTAAAGTGTTCCCGAGCTTGACCCAAAACTCTCTGATGAGAAGTCCGCTTGAAGATTCTCAATTTTGCGTATGAGACCGGTGAATAAAGGGAAAGAAATAGCAGCTTCCCAGGTAATTTTAGCCGGCCTGGAGCCAAGAGATTACCGCCCTGGAGCCATGACTTTACCGCCCTGATAACAAGCCGGTAACAGGCCGGTAAAGTCGCGGCTCCAACTTGGAAACCTCTTGGATCAGCTTGGACAGCCAAAGTTCGCTTCTTTCATGTTCTGCGCTCTCTTCGGTCTTTCCATGTTCTTTTTGTGTCTTTTAACCCTCATTCAGCTGAAAGGACATAGAAAAGACCTTCTGGAAGTTGAAACCAACACACTGAAGTCTTTCAGAAGCTCTTATTGATTTCACAGAGCTAACAAAATAAGAGATTTTGCGCTTGTTGACAAAGTTTTGTCTTCTTGAATCAAATTACTCCCAATCTCGTTCTGGTACTATTAAAAATAGAAAAAAAGCAAAAAGGAAATCATTTTATTAACTTTCACGACATTACAACGTCTTTGCGATCATCAGCGTGCGCCGTCAAGAGACGAAACACGACCTGGAAGTCGAACCAGCCACCACCCGCGTGCAACCCCACCGCGCAACCCGCTGCGCCATTCCCGCTTGGTTCCACGGGCACAAATCGGGGTAAAAAGAGCGCCGACTGAGCTTGGCTTGGCTCCAACTTGGAAACCTCTTGGATCAGCTTGGCCAGCGAGAGCCGCTTGCTACGTCTATCCTCCGTCTTCGCCATTCTGTCTTTTCAACAGTGTCTTCCTCCTAGGGGTTTTCGACCCTCTAGAATCTGATTCTGGATTCAGAATTTCATGAAAAAAACTTTTGAAAGTGTACTTTGAGAAGCACTATGCTTTATGACTCATTTGGTCTGTTCTAATACGTCTCGGTGCAAAAGTGCACTTTTGCGCTTTTATCGTGTGTAAATGGCGCACAAAAGCAAGAGATCACTTTTGGCTCTATGCTAATGGCACAAAAGTTTCCACTGACCAGGTGGCGAATAGGAGCAAAATGGTCCCCCTCCCTGACACAGCGCATGTTTCCGCCAGCCTTCATCTTGGCTCCTCCTCGAGAACCGTTGAGCGTCTCGCTGAGCATGGCACAATGCTGCAAGAGTGTAACTGCAAAGGGTGCAAAATGGAAGGAGCGTTTTTTCTTGGCATCTTCCGACGGCATCCTTGGGCGAGTCGACGGGCTTGCATCTCCTCCTCGGGAAGCATATCGTCTTGCCATTCATCAACATCTTCACTTCCAGCTTCTTTTTGGCCTTCATTCGGCAACGCGCTTCACAATGCCATGAACAATTGATTGAAGAAGGAGACACCGGAGGACATCCTCAAAGCGACATCGACGAAGTCGTCGAATGAGCTGTCCAGGACTTGTAAAGAAGAGCAGAAGTCCGAAACGGTTGGAGAAGCCTCAGCGACTTGAAGATCCGCACCCCGAAGAAGGAGAGGACAGCCGAAGCTCCGAAAGACGACTGACAGAAGCAGGACGTGAAGATGTCGATGCAGATCGCCCATGCCGTCAGGAAAAAAGGTAGATGTCAGCAAGGAGAACAGAAAAAGCAGCGGCTCACAGGAGAAGAAAACCCTCTGTCCGTTTCGCATTCTTAGGCAGTCACCCTCTTGCAGCGTCATTTTATGTTCAACGAGACGCTCAACGGTGCTAGGGCGCACTGTCATAAGGCTGAGAACCTTAAGCAAGAAAAATAAGAACTTCCGAGAGTTAGACTTTGAGGAGGAGGCGGGATGAAGGCTGGCTGTTTCAACACAGGCTGTGTGGCGGAGACCATGTTGCTTTTTGTTTCTTTGCGCCGGCCGGTCTATTAGCGCGAGTGTGCAAAGACAGGCGTGGACAGGTAAAGGCAGGTGTTCGACCATCTTTAACGCTCCCAAAGCTTGAAGATGTCAAGAGAAAGCGTTTTAAAATCAGTATTTTGCCATCAGAGGTTTCTCTGCTTGAGTAGTTCATCTTTCTCGTCTCATAGGATTTCCTCCCATGAAACGAGAAGTACCAACCTGGAAAGACGTGGCTCCAGGCCGGTAAACACGTGGAAAAGACTTGGAGAGGCCCCAAGCTGGAGCCACATCTTCCCAAGCTGGAGAGTCGTGGTTCCAGGTTGGAAAGATGAAAATCTGCTGGCCAAGTTGGAGCCACGTGTTTCCAGGGTGGAAAAGTGGGAGACGTGGTTCCAGGGCGGTAAAGTCTTGTTTCCAGGCCGGTGAATTTTACCTGGGTTACAGCGTCCCCTTAACTGCTTCTTTCGGCACGCATGTGTCGTTGTATTGAAGTTTTGGGGGGTACTGAGATACGAAGGAAGGATCCGAAGGAGGCAGGTGTTGTGGATTTTGACTTGAGCTTCCTGAACTAGAGTCCGTCCCCATCCATCTCCCGAATCATTTCGCTGGCGAGAAAGTTGTATTGTGTCAACCGTTGCGGAAATAATCCATTAAATCTGGAGGCCTTACTTTCCACGAGCTCAAGAGTTGAGCGGAGGGAAACCACGCTCTAACGAGATCGGCCACTCGCTTCGCTGTGTTTTTTTCCTTCAGAGAGTAGTTCAACGCACGTCAGCGTTCAGTTCACACTGTTTTCAAAAACGAAACAGTCGCTTGTCGGCGATAATGATCCAGAACCTTCTGTGCGTTCTCTTTTATTTCACCTCATCGCTCTGCTTTCCTGAACGTGGAATTCAACCGATTCCTCAAGGTAATGGATATCTTCTAGCCGTAACGCTTCTCGAGACCAACGAGACTTCCTTATTCGAACTCAGTGACAACATTTCTGTCCAGGAGGGGCATTATCCTGACCCGACGCACCGAACGGCGGTTTCTATTTATCGCGAACCCATTCCAAGCAGTGAACCACCAAAGGCTGTGCTTCGATCCAAGAACTTGACCGTTTACTGGGATCTTTATCAACAAAGCCAAGAAAGCATTGAAAGGAATGGGAAACAACCGGAGTGCTACATTCTGAGAGGCGGGAACTATACGCTGCCACCTAAAGAAAAACTAATCGAACTACTGGTCAATCATCTAACTACGAAGAAGTTATACTCGAGGCTCGAATTTCACGTGCGCCCCAATAACTGGACGACCATCATCCTAAACACGTTGCTCAAGACGAAAATTCAAATCGACGAGATAGAGATGAGATGTATTCCGTGGTACGGATGCTATTCACCGACAGAAAAACAACTTTCTCGCATCGTAAAGACTTTCAAACCAAAGAGCTTCAATGTCATGGACGACATCAGTCTACCAGTGCTTACAAAAGGCTCCTTCGGGCTCAAAGTTGTTCGTGAACTCTCCAAATTAACCCTCCGGTCCAGCAGGGCAGCACAAAAACTGTCTGATCGTGTGCTGTCAAAGCTCAAAGTCGTTGAACTGGAATTAGACGTCGCCCCTCGAATCACCATTATGGGATTTCGGCGATTCTTACGAAGAATTTGGCAAGACGAGTTAGAAGCGGACCGACTGAGCATTCGAGTCTCCAACGTGACGTTTCCAGTGACCACCAAGACTCTCTTGAAAGGCGCATGCCGGTTTTAATCCAAACCAAAACCAGAAACTGAAATTGTGTTGATTTGTCGAGTTGGAACTTCTCAGTTTCAGACGAAAACTCATATTTCGTCAAAGACTTTGGATTGAAAATCTTTTGGGATGCAGGTGTGCGGTGTGCGTTGTCCCGTTGGTCCTTGAGTGTGTTGTCGAAACTATTCACACGCGCTCGCCTGGTCCCGTCATCTATTGACGATGGAAATTACGGCCATGTTGATGGAAAACGCTGAGGACACGAGGACGCAGAGAGGCTGGAAACGAATGGCAACAAAAATCACATTGTGGATCATGGAAAATACGGTGCCGTATGGAAAGCGAACTATTGTATACATAATAAGTTCATTTTGTTCTTAATAAAATTAATCACACTTTCGGAACATGAAATCAAGAACAGAGTCACGGTGCATGTGAGAGAGAAGTACATACAAAGAGGACAGCACATAAATTAAATCTGCATGACAACTATAAATGGCTCATTTCAAGTGAAGGAACGCTTTACAGGAAACATGGAAGTGAATTTCGAAGAGGATAGTTGTGATGACTCCTTGCACTCGACCAACTCAGGTCAGGGCCCACCAGGGTCTTTCCAGGTGATTGGGCCAGATTCCAGAGTGAAAATAGGAGTTACATGGTCCCTTGTGAGATTTCTTGACCAGTCGCAATCCCTCCCATTGTTGGATGAATGCCGTGGACGCTTGTGCAACCTGAAAACTCTTTTCAGTTTCTACCTTGACGAAAACACATGAATGATTGAAATCTTGAACATACGTCTCTTTCAATGGCGCCCCATATGTATGTCCTGTTGACATACTCATCTCTTTGATAAACGGCGTCGAGAAGTGGCCTCTGAGAAGGCCGATCGTTGGCGATTGTGTTGACATTCAGATTTAGATAGCCTCCGAGCAGGCTTGAATTGCGCAATGTTGCCTAAAGTGTGTCTTTGTCTTCGTTTACATACTGTCAAGACAAAGAAGGCCGTCTTTAAAAAGGGTATTTCTCTTCAAAATATTCCGTCAATGCGTTCCACAAGAACTAATTGTAAGCCGCGTTAAGGAAAAATTCTTCTATGAAAGATGGCCTCTTCATTTTTCAGTTCTTCCCCTCAACAACATCGGCATATTGAAACGAATTCCAGCCAACCTCCATATTGTTGCTCAAGGAGAATTTTGCAGACGAAAGATGATCAGAATTGCTGGTTCCAACGGGAATTGTCCTACGCAATCTCTTTCAACTTATTAGGCCGATATATGCGCCCTAAAAGCAAGCTTAGGCAGTTCCATAAAAGACCGAAAACGCGCACAATAACCGCGCCTCAAACATGGCGAGTGAGGACGCTGTTGATCGATAACGGGAATGCTCACAAACACGGCTCGCACAGGGAGGAGGGAGGGAGAGGAAGAGAGGCAGCAGCATCGGCATCGCACGCTATCAGCATTCATGCAACTCCTTTGAAAAGAATGAAAGCCTTGAAGGTATTCGCAGATAATAAATGCGCAACTGTGGAGAAGGCGGCTCCTTTTGAGAAATGGCCTTCGATCTTGAGAGTAGCACAAACACGCGTTAAGCGAGATTGGAAAATAATTCAAGCAGAAACAGAAATTTCAGTCAAGTTTCAGACTTGCCGCTTCACAATTGTCATCTCATTGCTGTTGCTTCCTCGTACGCGCTTACCGTATTTCTTAAATTAGACACTAGCAACTGTACTAACGAAACTAACGTACTAACGAAAGACTGTTAAACCGACTAACGAAAGTTCCCTCAAGCTCTTCTAATAGACTAACGGTTTGTAAGCCGACTGACGACGTTCCTCCCTTCAAGCTCTTCTGAAAAAATCTAACACTTTTTAGCCGACTAACGAAGGTTTCCTCCCTCAAGCTCTTCTAAAAGACTAACGGCATGCCAGCCGACTAACGAACGTTTTATGCTCTTCTAACGGTCTACCGCCTGACTCTTTCTGCCAACCGCCTAACGAAAGTTCTTCCTTTCAAGTCCTTCTAACGGCCTAAAGGCTTCTTCTGCCTACTAACGGCCTAACGACGGCCCCCTCTTTCAAGCTCTTCTAACAGCCTAAAGGCTTATTTTTGTCTACTAACGTCCTAACGGTGGCTATACCTTCCAAACTCTCCTAAGTGCCTAAGGACTTGCTTCTGTCTACTAACAGACTAAATGGTTCTTCTTTCTTTTCTCGTAAAACTCTAACTAACGGGCCTATTTGCTTGAAATCTGGCTCATTAGCCTCGCGAGTGACTTCAGCAAGCTGAAATAATAATTTAAAGCAAGAGCAAAAAGATTGGTCACCGGCGGGATCGAACCCTTCACTAAAAATTTCGGACCATTTTCTTGCTTGACTAAA
>JAQIXL010000361.1:0-34791 GCA_034700245.1 Poikilolaimus oxycercus
CGTTCTCCGTGCTGGATCTTCGACTTGACTTCCTTGATGGAGTAGTCGCCGAAGGGCTTCTGGCCGTTGTGCATGACCTGTCTCTCTCCTTCCCTCGCCTTCTTCCTCACCTCCCAGATGAGGACACCGAAGGTGAAGACGTCACTCTTGTAGCTGAAGGCCAAGCCGCCCGAGATGCACTCGGGGGCGATGCCGCGCAGGGGGATCTTCTCGTTGAAGGTCGACTTGTAGGTCGGACCCATGACGCTCATGCCGAAGTCGGAGATCTTCGTCTGGGTCGTCTTCTTCTTGTCGTCCGTCGCGATGAGGCAGTTGCGGGCGGCGATGTCTCGATGGATGATCTTCTTCGAGTGGAGATGCGCGAGGCCGCGCGCCGCGTCGCTCACGATCCAGAGCTTGTCCTCGACGGCCAGACTCGGCCCCTTCTCCGTCACGTACTTGTCCAGCCCGCCGCCTGCTTCTTCAGCTCTTTCCTCTTCACCACTCACCCTTCACGAGTTCCACGAGGATCATCAGAGGCTGTTCATCCAACGCCACGCCATGCAGTCGGACCACATTCGGGTGGAAGAGACTTCGCATTATGCGAGCTTCCTGCAAGGAGATCTTCTTCTCGGAAGAGACAAGGCACCCGCAGCAAGTCCCTCATCTGATGCTTCGACAGTTCCAGTTCGTCCTTCACGAGCTTGATGGCGACGTCCTTCGTCTTGGTCTCGTGTTGCTCCTTGAGAAGAAGCTTCCCCTCACGCACCTGCAACATCCTTCCTCTCCCGAAAGAGACTTCTCCGAATTCGCCGCCTCCGAGTCGCCTGCCGACGGAGACGTGCTCGTGGCGGATCTCCCAGCTGTCCCTTCCGACGCCGCGGCGCAGAATGATTTTCTTCTGCGGAGATGAAGAGAGGAGAGAGGAGCCACCCCATTGACGTGGAGTTCGCCTTGCTTCACGTAGAAGTCGACGAGATCCGCCACGGAGTTGAAGCGCTTGCCCGCCTCGCATTGGTAGCCGCCGTATTTGATTTGCACCACAATGGTGGCCTGAAGAGTGGCGAGGAGTGGCGAGGAGGAAAGAGCCCACGATCTGGTCGGGGGAGACCCGCTCGTCGGCGGCGACCTCGGCGGAGACGACGCTGATCACGGGCTGGAAAGTGGGACGGCGGTTGGGCTTCGTCTCGAGCTGCGTGATGCGCACGAGGAAGTCGCCCTGCTTCTTGAGCAGGTAGCGAAGATCTTCTCGGGGGAGGAAGCCGTGGAAGAACTCTTGCTTGCGCAGCTTCTCGTCGTCCACCATCTCCTCTTCTTCTCGAGTGGGGGAGGAGAGACCTTGGAGAAGACGAGCGAACGACGCAACGGAAGAATAGAAACTGAGGACGAGGAAACTCCTTCTCTCAGGCAAATCCCCCCTTCCTCAAATGAAATTAGAATGAGAAGAGAAGCGTCACTCGGAATCTGCTCGTCCGTCGTAGAAGGTCTGTGTCTTCCTCCACCCTCGAGTGTTTAGTTCACCCGGCGATCGTCTCCTCGCCTCGACAATGCAGAAGCAGCCGTCGGAGAAGGTCGCCACGTCGGCGCGTCGTGCGAGCGACTCGGTGCAGCCAGCGACGAAGCTCTTCCGAAGGTCCAGCGAGGTGTCTCGATCAAAGAGACGAGGAAGTGGAAGCAGAAGCCAGCCCGCGTTCGTCGTGGAGGGCGTCGCACGGCGCAGAAGGCGGCCGAGAAGAGACGCGAGACGGAGGTGGACGAGGAATACCTCCGCGTGCTCGAAGACGACCGCGAGGCTCTCGAGCGTCTTCCCTCGGGGCTCTTCACCCACGTGCGTCGTCTTCTCGACATCGGTCCGTCTTCCCTCGCAAGAGAGAGTCCTGAAGAGATCGAGCAGGCGCAGTCGCGGGCGCAGTGGCCGCGAGGCGAGTCTCCCCTCGAAGGGGCGAAGCAGTCGGTGATGCGCGAGCAGAAGCTCGTCTTCCCCATCGAGGAGTTCCCCGACTACAACTTCATCGGACGCATCCTCGGTCCTCGCGGCATGACCGTCAAACAACTCGAGACCGAGACCGGCTGCATCCTCAAAGTCCGCGGCCGTGGCTCCCTTCGTCCCGTATTCTTCCCTCCTCAGAGCAACTCTTGACAGACTTCTCGTCGAGAGCAGGGTCGCGACGACGACGAGCCGCTGCACGTCCTCGTGCAGGCCGTCGCCGACTCGGCTGAAAAGGCGCAGAAGAAGTTGGACGAGGCAATCGACTGTCTCCAGTTGCTTCTCACTCCTCCGGTAAAAAGAAGAAAAAGAGATGAGAAAGAGTTCAGCCCGATGGACGCGACGAGCTGAAGCGTAAGCAACTCGTCGAGCTTGCTGTCCTCAACGGCACCTTCCGTGATCCGAAGGAGTCCAGTCGGCCTTCTTGTCTCTCTTTCCAACTCCTTCAGAACTTCCGAAGAAGAGTTCGGAGAGGGAGACGAGTGTGCCTCCTCGAGTGCCCCACAACCCTCTCGCCCTCGCCGTCCTCGCCCACAATCCGCAGCTCGCCGTCGAGTTCCACAA
The DNA here is from genome assembly GCA_034700245.1 of Poikilolaimus oxycercus. Classification (NCBI taxonomy): domain Eukaryota; kingdom Metazoa; phylum Nematoda; class Chromadorea; order Rhabditida; family Rhabditidae; genus Poikilolaimus; species Poikilolaimus oxycercus. The sequence continues at coordinate 2,531 of JAQIXL010000361.1, forward strand.
GCAGATGACGGCCAAGGTGCAGAAGCAGCAGCAACCCGCCTCCTCCGTCCGCAATCCCGGCCATCGTGAGTGGGAGACTGTTATTGAAGGCTTCAGGCGACGTGCCAGTGGCGACTCTGCAGCAGTACCTCGAGGCGACTTCCATGCTCGCCACGCTTCCCTTCAGCGGCGACACGGCGAAGAGACGCTCTCAGCCCTCGTCTCACTCGGCGATCTCCGAATAGAATCGCCTTCCAGATAAACTCCTTCCTCTTCTTTTCTCAAGAGAAACAAGTCTTTATTGAATGAATAAATAAGGTGAAAAGACACTCTTCTCGCTCTCCTAAGCGTCTCCAACTTCTTCCTGCAAGCAAGTTGAAAGTGTGAGAGGGAGAAACCTCCTCGTTGGCACGGAAGACGAAGCAAGTCTGTTGAGGGGTGCCATCAACACAGAAATGGTCTGCCGAAGAAGAGAACTCTTGGTGAGAACCCGAGGTGCAAGCGACGAGGAAGCGGGCGTCTCTATAAGCTGAATGGACGCGCTCCGAGATCTCCGCCCTCGACTCCGCCGGATCAGATCGAAGTCCCTAAGGAGTACGGTAACTGTGAAAGATGAAGGAGCAACCTGGAGAATGGCTTTTCTCAATTCGGGGTCCGTGCATCTCACTTCGTGTAATTGGAGCTTCTGCTCTTCAGCCGCTCGCTTTCGACGACCGCCCGGGCAACAAAACTAAGACTTGGAAGGAGGGAAGAGCGGGACTCACGGAGAGCATCGGCACTGTCAGAGTCACTTGGCGGCATTGGATCTGAGGCATTGGGAGAGGAGGCAGCATGGGACAACCACAGCCTCCACCAAGACCGAAGGAGCTCGCCACACCGAGGAAACTCGCGAGAAGGAGGAGCACTCTCTGAAGGACATGCAAGACGAGGCAGACAGACCATCGGAGGAGAAGCTGAAGGAAGAAGAGACTAGAAGCACATCCGCTCCAACTCTCTTTTATGCGGTGACGCGAGCGAGGCGATCGCTCGAAGCATCGGCGTGTCTGTAAACGAGTCCCTTCTGTGCGAGAGACGATCCCCGGCGGTCCCCGTGACGCCGTCGTCAAGTCGCTTCCTCGCGAGACATCTCCTCGGAGACTGAAGAGAGGCGCTGCGAGGCAACTAAAAGCACTCGGAAGGGCATTCGCCAGTTTGTCTGCAGACATGCTTCTCCCCTTTCTCTTTCTTCTTCTTCTGGTTACGGTAAGTGTGAGAGAGAGGAAGTGAACTTCTTGAAGACGAGTCTCGCTGTCAAAGTGGATCCCGAGCAAGTGTTGGTGACAGGCGAGAATGAACTCTCGCTCCTCCTCCAAGGTCTCCCTCACTCTTTCCCCCCTTCGAGGCTTCAGGGAGGGAGACTCGGATCCTCAACGTTCTCGATGCTTCTGTCCTCAATGAGAAATGGCTGACGAGGTTGAGTTGTGGTCGGAATCGCCTCGCCTTGGAAGTTCAAGAAGACGACGATGTCGTCCGTTCTCAAGTCATCGAGGTCTCCTGTCCAATTCTCCTCCTTCAATCCAGATAGTTGTCTCCCGTCTGCGAGATTGCCCAAGTGACGGCGACACCGATAGCCTATCGCACTCCTTCTAACCCTTCTCGGCTGCCCTTCTCTTCTCAGGGTCCTTATCCCCTCGGGACGACGTTCTTCGTCGAGGTCTCCTTCCAGTACACCGGCTGTGGTAGGCTTCTACTAGAAGAAGAAGAGTGGCAGACTTCTGCTCCGAGACTCTGGAATGGACTCAGCTGCGAGACCGTGAAGTGGCCTTCACTCAGAGCGGCGATTGTTTTGACGGCGAAGCGGCGCGAGGCGGGCTGCGCGCGGAACTCGCTCGCGTCTTCCAGGCGACGAGTCGTCTCCCCGAAGATCGAGGCTGTGTCAGACAACGCCGAAGGACTTGGACTCTCAGAGACCCCCACACCGGCAACTTACTGAGGACTCTCGCCGACGAGCAACTCCTCGTCTTCACTCTCAATCAGGTCTCTTCTTGAAAGAAAAGAAGACTTCTAGAAGGAGGGCGACTTCCAACTCGAAGTCCAGGCGACGGAGTATCTCGAGGTTGGACTTCACAGTGTGGGTCATCTGCCACGACTCATCATTCGAAAGGCAAGAACTACTCGAAGAAGGACTTCTTCCAGGAAGAGACTCGAATTCGCCGACGTCGAGCCTTGCCCGTCTGCAATCCCAATCCGAACTACATCCTCTGCAATGGGAACAACGCGATTCCCTTCTGCTCGACGACGACCATGAGCACGGAGGCGCCGACGACCTCCAGCACGCCCTCTACTTCAGCTCTCACATCAACTACCACCACCCTCCCTACAACCACAACGCCGACTACAACCATTCCTCCAACGACCACCACCACTCCAACAACGACACCGACCACCACCACAGCCACCACTACGACCCCTGCAACAACTACCACTCCTGCCACAACAACAACAATAAAGACAACAACTCCAGTTGTCACGACGACGCCAACTCTTCCCCCAACAACCACAGCTCCTCTGACGACTTCCACAACTGAGACCTTGACCACGACGACCACTCCCCCCACAACAACAACCACTTCCACCACTACCACCAAGCCTACGACTCTCACTTCAACAACAACAGAGACGCTGACGACGACAACCCCCGCTCCCACAGCGGCTCCGACCACAACGAGAGAGACGACTCCTTCAATCTCGACCACCACTCTTGCCCCGGAGGCGACAAGCACAACACCCCCGCCTCTTGAGACAACACAGAGTGAGACGAGTACGGTAGCAGTCTCTGAAGGAGAAACACAACCTTCTAGTACATTGACAAGTGAGAAGACTACCACAACAATAGAACCTACAAGCAGCACTCCGACGACTCTGGGAGAGGTGACATCCACAGCGGCGATCACCTCCACCTTGCCTCCAACAACATCCACAGTCAAAGAAAGAACCGAGACAACTCCCCTAGAGACCTCTTCCAGCACAAGCAATGAAATGAGCACTCGAGAAGAGACGACTCCCACCACTGCAAGAAAGTCTACAACCACTTCCACCGACTTTCTCTCTTCTCTCGCTGTCACCACAATGGGGCAGACTACCAGGGAAGACACGACAACTTCTTCCACTCGTCTTCCATCTACAATCGCTCCTTCATCCACAGCATTCGAGACAACTCTAAAAGCAACCTCTACAACTAACGCCAGAGAGCAGACAACGACAACTTCAGAAGAAAGCACTTCTTCTCCCACAATCACAAGCTCATCCCCCACTTCCACTGCTGAGTCTTCTACAAGACTCTCGACTACAACAACTGATGAATCAGGGACGAGTGAAGGCTCTTCTAGTTCTCTTCTAACCGAAGGAGAAAGTTCATCCACAACCAACTCTGGATCCGAGTTGGAAACGTCGTCTTCTGCAAGCACGTCTCCTCCTCCTCCTCCTCCTTCCATTCACACTTCCCCTTCAGTAACTGAGACGACGAGCAGTGAAGAGACGTCAACGGAGCCGTCAGTCGAGTCTTCCTCCAGCACTCGCAGTCCCACATCACTTCCAGCATCCACCACCTTGCCTACTTCTCGCTCTCCTCAAACAACTTCGGAGGTGGATTTAGCACAAACGACAGAACTAAAGGAAACATCTCATCATGAAGTCACATCAACAACTACAGAGGTCGCTTCGTCGTCGCCTGAGAAAAGTTCAACTCTGACAGATGCTGGCATTGAAGAGAGTGAGACGCCTCTTCCTGCATCTAGCTCCTTCACTACGTCGGAATCGCCTTCCTCCACTTCTTCGACTACTTCGACATCTTTTACCGCGTCGTCCACTTCTGAGGAAGTTTCTTCTGGACGGACAACGATGCCAAGTTCTGATGCCTCTCAAACATCGTCGACGTCGGAGTCCTCGTCTTCTACAACTTCGTCGGAGATGACAAGAGCGGGAGAAGAGAGTTCATCCACAAAGCCCGTCTCCACTTCCAGCACAGTCTTGTCGAGTACTCTTGAAGCGAGCAGTGAAGTGAGCTCTCAATCAACCAGGACTTCTCTCTCCTCAATCCCATCCACAAAGAAGACCACTGAAGCTGTCGAGGAGAGCTCTTCTCCATCAGAGTTCGCAACCACTTTCGATGCAACTCTCACAACGAAGGAGGAAGAGGCCTCATCTTCCTCTTCCATTCTAGCTGCAACCAGCAAGGTCTTCACTCCCTCAACAGTAGCAACAACAGCCACAACAACAACAACAACAACAACAAAGACAACAACATCCACTCCAAGCACCACTTCCACTTCTTCGACTTTGACGACGGGCTCTTGCACCTTCTCGAACCACATCCTCTCGTTGCCGGAGAATTCCTCGGAGGCCCTTCTAGTCTCCTTCGGTGCCACTCTCTCAGTCTTCTCCACTTACACGGTAAGAGATTTCCCAGAGAAGACCCCTTCAGAGTTCTTGTGAGACTCCGCAGTCGGAATGGAGTCTCGACGGCTCCTCCACGGGGATCCTCTCCTCCAACCTCACTTCTTCCATTTTCTCGTCTGCCTTGTCCGAGGGCGTCCACGTCGTCTGTCAGACTCTCCACTTCAAGAATGTTTCTTCTTCCCCTTGTGGATACTTCAAGATCATCTCGCCCTCGACCATTTCTACTCAAGCTTCATCAAGAGGCGCATCTACTTTGACAGTTGAACAAGAGAGCGTCACCTCCACGACTTGGACATCCTCTTCCCAGCCCACAATCAGCAATGCCACATCAGATATGGCTTCCACAGCTGAAGAAGAAACAACTTGGCTCACGACGAAGCAAAGACTTTCGAATGATGGAGCAGGAACTAGCAAGGACACAACTACAGGTTCATACAGTAGTCTCACGCCATTTCTCAGAGAAAAGCAGCACAGCACAAGAAGAAGCGATTTTGTCGACGACAGAGAAGGTCGCAGTTCCAGTCGTGAATGCCAGTACGAGGTCCACTCCGACTACAACGACGGTGAGTGAGAGAAGATGAAGGGGGGAGAGGGCAGATGCCGAGAACACCGAGTGAGGCTCTGGTGAAGGCCGTCAACGAGATCAACGAGGCCCTCGACGCATTCAAACTGGGCAACGTCTCCACCAACAACTCCCTCTTCGACACCATCAGCGCCATCTCCGTGAGAGAGAGGGGAGAAGGAGATCTCTTCAGGATCCGAACACGATTCTGGCAGTGGTGCAAGGCATTCTCTCGGGGCAAGTGTCGACGAGGGATGGCAAGTCGCCCGAGGAATTCATCTCGGAACTCGCGACGGCTCTCGCCGACAGGAACAGCGCCCTTGCAGAAGTGCGTCTTCTCCTCCAATCCTCCAATTGAAGGCCTTGAACAAAATCGTGTCGAAGATCGCCTCGGTGTCCCTGGATTCATCCGAGGCCGTCGTCGCGGTGCTCAATGCTCTGCAATCTGCTCTTGAGAGTTCTACCAGCTACACCGTCACGAGCTCTTCTCAGTCACAGGTTCTTCTAATCTCTTCTCTCGAACTTTCCGCAGATCCTCGGCAGTTACAATGTGATGTACGGGAAGATCGTCTCTCAGTCAGCGAACATGATGACTGCAAGGGCAATTGTGAGTCTCCCTCTTCCACAAGAAAACAACTGTAGTTGAACGTTCAACCGGGAGTCGCCTTCATCTACGGCGACATTCGAGTCGGTCGTCCTCAAGGAATCTCCGATTCCGTCTCCGTGAGAGCGAAATCTTTTAAAGAAGGCTTTGAGGTGGAAAATGACATTGTGATGGCGGCTCTCTCGGGAGTGGCCGCGGACGGCTTCGAAGTGGAGACGTCGTCGGACTTCTTCGAGAACTCCTCCATCTTCACTCCTCTCATCTCGATGAAGTTCCTCGGAGAGACAAATGCCACCCTCCCCTCGGGTCTCGTCTTCAACTCCCTCCTCATCAACGCTTGGAATCTCACCTTCGACCGCTTCGGCGACTCGGAGCAGTCTCAGAAGAACGTCTCTTTCTCGTCCTTCGTGCCCCTTCTCTCAGGAAGTGTGACTCTCGACGTGCGTCTTCCTCTTAATTCAAGATCTTTCAGTTGACTTCGGATTCCCTTCGAGGATTCCTCATCGGAGAGGGCGTTCCCTGCACTTCCCTCTCCCTCGTCCTCAATGTCAGCGGCCAATCATACGATCTCGGCTATGTGTAAGCCTTCTTCAATATAAGAGAGAAGGAGGATTCAGAGGAGGAAGCATCAAGTTGATCACTTACACGAGTCTCGTCGGCGCCTTCATGGTCACGGGGGCAACCCGTCTCGCGGGAGGAGAGAGTCTTCCCTTCGAGATCGACGCCTCCTTGGATGATCCCGTCAAAGTGGAAGGTCTTCTTCTTGAAGAAGTCTCTTACCCTCGCAGGCATCTACCCGGCTCCCCTCGACAGTCTCCTTCCGGGCACAGGAGTCAGCTTCTCTCTGTCCGCCTCGAACATCTCCAATCTCATTCTCATCACAGGCTATCCAGGTTCTCTCTTGTCTTCCCTTCAACTCTAGAAGATGCGAGTCAATTGGAAGTAGGACAAGAGCTGAACACGGCGGTTCTCTCAAGTGTCCTCACTCCCACGACTACTTATTCTTCAACAGAAACCCTTGAAGACTTCTTCCTTCGCGGCCAGGAATTAGCCGTTTCTGGCACTGTTAGTTCGTCTTATCGACTTCATCTTGAAAGATTTCACTCGAAGACGAATCGAAGTTGACGATGTCAACAGGAGCAAGAGTGGTCTATGATGGAGGGAATCTGCTCGTCGCCTCCACTTCCGCCGCCAGCTACAAAACCATTTCCGATCTTTCTTGGAGTGTAAGTTCTCCCCTCAAAGGAAAGGCATTTGTGTAGACGGAGTTGACTTCGAGTGGAGCCGTGCTTCTCATCGACTCGGGCACTTTGGTGTCGGAGAGTGTGGAGACTCACACGACGACGACCCTCGAAGTGGGCATCGGGGCTCGCATCTTCCTCCAAGGCGGCACCATCGTCAGGAATCAGAGTGACGGCTATGTCATCTACGACGCCTCCATCTCCTATCAAGGGGACGTGCCCACTCGCAGTCTCAGTCTGTTCTCCTCTCTGAAAAAGAGGAGAACAGTGTTCAGATGTGGAGAAGCAGAGTCTCCTGACGATGTCCTCCCAGCGCGAGATCCTCTCCACTCTGGCCAATGTGACAGACTTCCTCAAGACGAACGGCTCTTATCTCTCGGACAGCCAACTCGACGAAGTCTGTCTTCTCATCAAAGAGAGAGTGTCAGGCGACGTACTCGGTGCTGGGCATCGCGAACAGTCTCATCGAGGCTGTCTCTCTGGGACTGAAGAATCCCTTGTCGAGTGATCTCTCCTTGAGTCTCGCCCTCGAGACGGGCAACTACAACGACCTCTTCAACGTGCTGCCCACAAGTGTGGCCGACATTGTCTATGTGGAAGAAATGACGCCCGAGGAGTGGGCTCTCTACGCCGCCAAAAAGGCACAGCAACTTATTGTATGTGTTCTTTCTTGAAAAGAAGAAGGGGGAGGATGCAGGGTCAGCAGATGGCTGCCCAGATCACGGACACGCTCTCGACTCTCGAGGACCAACTCGTGTCTCGGAACGTCGCCCCCATGAACCTCGTCTACACGCTCAACGGCTCTTCTCTCGTCGTCAACGTCGACACCGCCGCGAACATCCTCGCAGCAGGCGGCGTCTGTGATGATTGGGTCGTCACCTTCCCCAACTCGACGACGGCCCTCAATGTGCCCTCGCTCTCCTCGGGCACTCTCATCCGTTGCTCCCTCATCTGCTTCGAGGTCAATCCCTATGCCTACTCCGACAACTTCGACTCTCTCGTCACTTCGGGAGCTCTTCTCGCGAATCTCAAATACTCCAATGGAACCGTCATTCCGTTCGTCTTTCTCTCGAGAAGGAAAGTGGCAGAATTGAGAATACAACGGAGGCGATCGACGTGAGAGGTCCGGCTGGCGGCGACCCCACGGGTTCCATCCTCTTCCTCACCAATTCTTATTTGAGCTATCAGGCACTTCTTATCTTTCCCTCGAAGTCCTTTCAGGTGTTGACCGTGAACACTTTCCACACGAGTACCTGGAACAGTTCCATCTTGGTGGAAGTGATTCCTCAGAATGGAGAACTCATCTCGGACGAGGTCTGGGTCTTCGTCTCCTTCCAGTGCCTACCCGGACCCCGTGAAGGCGACCACGATTGGCGTTTCAAACTCCCCGTCCTCACTCGTTTGTCTCTCTTCTTCCCTCAAAGGTCTCCAGGGAAGACGACGTTGTTCATCTCGAACATGGATCTCTTCAACAGGACCGGCCTCTTCTATGTCGGAGTCGGAGTGAGGGCTGCCTCTGGAGGGAACTCTTCTTCTGTCGTCAAATACGATACTCCCGTATAGAGCTTGAGGCTGAAGTAGTTGCCCTCAGAGTTGGTTGTCAGCTGGTGAAGACTGGAACTTCGAGCGTTCCATCTCCTTCGACTTCGCCTTAAGGGCCATCAACAAGGGCTGCTTCTCCTTCAACTTCGACGAGCAACAGTTCGACTCCACCGGCATCAAGGTCTCTCTCCCCCTCTCCCTCATTCATTTCACAGAGTGGCATCTACGTGGGAGATCAACTCGTGCAATGTGCCACTTCTCACTTCTCCGTCTTCTCAGTCGGCCTCTTCACTCCCGAACTGCCAACAGCCTTCGAGTACAATTATGTGGAGACCGTCTATCCAGTAAGAGACAATGAGAGGTCTTCCTTCTTCAGAGAAACGCCCTCATCCTCATCGCCATTGTTGTGTTGTGTGCTCATCAGTTGATTGCTACTTGGGTGAGCAGTCGCAATGAGAAGAAGGACATCAGCAAGGTCTCCCCCTCTCCCCATCAACATCCCTTTACAGGGTCAACTCCACTTCCTCAAAGACAACCATCCCCTCGACACCTACAAATACGTGGTGGCCGTGGACACGGGCTTCCGCATGTTCGCTACAACGGAGTCGCGCGTCTTCATGAACTTGTCGGGAGAGAGCGCCGAGGAGATCGGACGCCATCTCGAGGGAGACGAGCCTCTCGGGAAGACCTTCAAATGGGGCACCACCGAGAGATTCCTCATGACCACTCGATGGTCTCCTTCTTCTTCAAGCCTTCAAGTCTTACAGGAGTCTGGGAGCGTTGAAGTTCCTTCGAATCTGGATCGACTCCTCGGGAGAGGCCCATCGACAGTCCTGGCATTGCAGTCGCGTCGTCGTCCGAGATCTGCAGAGTGGAGAACGCTTCTTCTTCCATGTCAACAACTGGATGGGCACTCAGAACGGAGATGGCAAGGTCTGTCTTCTCTCTTCTAGAGGGAGTCTCTTGAGACGGAGAGACTAGTGCCCGTCACTCCTTGGAAGGAGATGAACTTCTTGAACGAGGCGATGAGTTTCCATCTCCTCTCCGACTTGCTCCTCTTCTTCTCCATGTACACTGGCGAGTCTCCGTCCAAGAGAGAATTCTTCCAGGCGGCGGTCTTCTTACTCGAGCAACAATGGATCGTTTCATTCGAGTTCTCGCTGTTCTCACAGGTCTCCTCGTCGCTTCGGGTCTCAATCTCCTCATCGTCGACCTCGAGTCCTTCGACACCCCCGACACTCAATATGTCGACGTCTTCAGCTATCAATACACTGTCAAAGATGTGAGACTCCAAAGAAGAAGACCGTGTCTTGCAGATCTACCTGGGGGTCCTGCTCAGTCTCGCCGTCCTTCCCGCCACTCTTCTCATTCCTCTCGCCATGAAGTTTTCCTTCTCCTCCTTCCTTCTCTAATCTTCTAGTTTTCTTCGTTCTTCCGAAGAGAATCTGGCTGTGGACTTGAAGAAGCGTCGCTACGACGACTTCGAACCTCCTCGACGTCTTCCCACATGGGTTCGTTCGATGTATTCCACGTGCTGGTTCACCTTCGACTTCGTCTTCGCCCTCGTCATCATCCAAGTGACAGAAGGCCTTCTCTCCACTCTCCTAGATGGGCTTCCATCTCGAGGACACGCAGTGCAACGCCTTTGCCCGTCGCTTCATCGTCCTCCTCCTTGCGTGGATCTTCATAGGCGAGCCCCTGAAGGCGTTCCTCTCCTCACTCGTCGTCGTCCTCGCCTTCCCCGACTACAAGATCGTCACTCAGACAGAGCTCGCCCTTCTCGACATCCGTCCCGCTTCTCAATATCCAGGTGCTCCTTCTCTATCGAAGAAAGTGTTCAGAAGCGCCACCGGGAATAGTGGATCCCCGTCTGGGGAAGACGATCGCCGATCTGCAGAGTCTTCAAGAGTCTCGGGATGCTCGGATGAGGGACGAGCAACTGTGAGTCTCCTCTCCCTTTCCCCATTTGTGTGAAGCTTCGAGACGGCACGCGAAGTGATCTTCTTCCTCGCCTCCCTCTTCATTCTCATCGGCCTCGAGTACTTCTCCCGTGACCGAAATGGCTATTATTATCAACAAAATGTTTCTTCTTCTTCTTTTGTCTTCACAATTTTCTGTTGAGGTTCGGAATCTGCTCAGCATCGACTCGAACACCAACGGCACGGGCTTCTTGGACATCCAGCGTCAAGAAGACTTCTGGCAATGGGCCACCAACGACTTCATTCCAGGTTCCTCTCCCTCTCAGAGGAGTAATAGTCAGCTCTGCGAGTCTCTTGGTACGACGACCAGCCGGCCTTCGACATGCGAGGTTTCCTCAACGACAAAGTGAGTGAAGGAAGGAGAAGGAGGTGGCAGGTGTCCCGAGCGATGGGATGGGGTGTGATGAGACAAGTGAGAATGCCCTCCAACAAGAACTGCAAGATCGTCGACAACTTCCAAGAACTCTTCTCCTCCTGCGAAGGCGTCTCCGCCATCGAATACGAAGACAAAACGCCCTTCTTCTCTGTCGGATGGAAGCAGGCCCTGAATGAGTCTCTCCGCACTGAATACACGTACTACAACTCCGAAGAGTTGCAAGTCGGACTCACAATGGGCAAGATGGCATATTACAGCGGCGGAGGTTGGTTAGGGGCATCTACTAAGTGTCGCAGGTTACCCCGTCTTCCTGAACGGAACAGCCTCCGCCCTCACAGACGCCTTCAACCAACTCGCCAGCGAGGGCTGGGTCGACCGTGGGACTCGGGCCCTGCTCATCCACTTCTCCATCTACAATGCTCAGAGCAACTACTTCGCCGTCATCCAACTCCAAGTGGAGATTCCCCCAGATGGTCTCTTCCTCTTCCTTTCCAATGTCTTCAGGCAAGATGTACCCGTCTGCTTGGATCGAGGCTGTTCGTCTTCTCAAATACGTGGGCGAGGATGGAGAGTTCGTGCGCGCCTTCGAGATTCTCTTCGTGGGCCACGCCTGTCTTCGTCTTCTCGTCGAGATCTTCTGTTTCTTGAAAAGAGGCATCAAGTGCGTCTTCTTCCCTTCTTCCCTCAGTCTTCAGAGCTTACCTCACTTCCTTCTGGAACATGATCAGTCTCGTGGTGACTGTGCTCTGTGTGATCGCCGTCGTCCTCTACATCCTCCGAACTATCTCCATCAACAAGGTGTCCCTCTTCTCCTTCCAAGAGAAATTCCTTCCAGGCGACGGCCCTCTTCCGAGCTTACAATGGCAACACTTACATCCAACTCGAGAATCAAAGGAACATCGAACTCTCCTTCACTTGGGTGCTCGCTTCCATTCTCTTCTTTGTCGCTCTTCGAATGATTCGAATTCTGCGGTACCAACATGGCTACCGTAATCCGTTACAGTTTCAACCGTCGAATCGGAGCTCTGGCCGAGACGCTGTCCCGTTCCGCATCCTCTATGCTCGGCTTCGGTGTGGTCTTCGTGCTCGTCTGCGTCGCCTTCAACTCGTCACTCTACGTCCTTCTCTTCAGCAAACTCGAGGGATACAGGTCTTCCCTCTCTTTTTTCAGAAATCTTCTAGGAACTTCATCCAACTCACCCAGTCAACGATCATCTCCATGTTGGGCAAGTTTGACATCTCGGAAGTGTTGTCAGTGTCCCGTCTTGGTTCCATCATCTTCATCATCTACATGCTCACGGGAGCTGTTCGCCTCTCTTTCCTTCACATTCAATTCAGATCATTCTCCTCAACATGTTCATCATGATTGTCATGTACGAGTTCGAAGAAGTTCGCCGAGATGTCCGTCAACAGACCAACGACTACGAACTCGTCCAACATGTTCGAGCCAAGGTTGCCCTTCTTCCTTCCTTCAAAGGAGCTTCTAGACACTCCAAGCCGTGGGAGCCTTCGAGAGGAGCGACATGCCCGGGGTGGGTCTTCCAGATGCTCAACTCACTTCCAAGGCCGTCGATCGTCTTTATGCTCAAGTTGTCTTTCTTTAGGAGATATGAACTGTGCAGGCGAATCTACTTCTGCTGCGAGCTCTGAAGATGCGCGACGTTGACTCGGTGGATTGGACTCTCTGGCACACGGCCAAGTACCAACGTCATCCAGAACATTCTCGTGCTTGAGGGAGACTCTTCTCATATTTATGTAGTAGAATGAACCGTATGACATGAGATGGAGGAGACCTGAGAATGTGCAGAAGAGGAGTGAAAGAGACAAGTAGAAGGAGAGGAGGAAGGAGAAGTTAGCGACAGAAATTCCGATCTCGCACCTTCTCGCAGGTGTCACACTTCACCTCGCAACACCAGACGAACTTGCATCGACACGGCTCCTCCACGAGTTGTCTCGTGGTGTGCCAGCCACGACCACAACAGATCTCCGAGCAATTCGAGCCGCATTCCCTTCCTCGACTCGCCTCGCCATCACCCTTGCAGTAGTCGGGCGACGCGTCCAAGTAGACGAGCGAGCCTCGAGCAGCCTTCTTCGAGTATTCCTTCAGATAGCGGCCCGCTCGTCCCGACTCGGACTGACCGCGCAGAACAAGCCCCGTGCTTTCAGGGGACACCGTCACCTAAAAGAACTGTTTCTTTGATGAGAAGACTTGCCTGTTGTGCATGTTCGTATTTCTCTTTGAGTTGAGCAGCGAAGTTGGAGAAGTTGGGGACGACCTTCCAGCAGGTCTTCGTCACACAAGACCCACTCACTCCGTGGCATTTACACTCTCGCCGCATGCTCGCCGCGAGAAGTTTGCGCCCCACTCGGTTGTTGTGGATGTTCATGAGAGATCTGGAAGAGTTCTTGAAGGAAGAGGAAGAACCTCGCATCGCCCTTCTGCTCCGTCTCATCTACAAATCTCCGGGCGAAGGAGTTGCCATAACGAAGATTGTCGGAGCAGCCGGCCCACATGAACTTCTTGGGCATTCCATTGATCTTCTCCCTTGAAACGATGTTCGGGGCTCCTCGAGGAGTGGGGCCGCAGCCGCAGTCGTCCACCACTCCGCGGGCACAAGCTCGGGCGAGCGAGTGGGAGACCCCCGCTGATGAGACTGCGTACATGAAGGCCCATTCCTTCGATGCTTCTACATACTCTTCCTCTCTTCTTCTCGAGACTCACCAATGGCTGAGACGCCAAAGGGATGCCCCGCATTGGAGCAGTTCCAGAGTTGACCGGCGAACTGTCGTTGACACTCGTCGAGGGCGACGCGGAGACCCGAGACGAGTCCCCGCATGGAGGAGGGATGACGGAGGCAGAGCTCTCGTTGTCGTCGGGAGAGGCCGGGCACTCGCGAGCAGAAGGAGCGCGGGAAGGAGAGCGGCACCGAGTCCTCGGCGAGGAGCCTGCAACGAGGGATGACCTTCCTTCTTCCCTTTACGACTTCTTTATGCTTTTATTCCTCAAAGGAGACCCGCAATTAGACGCCGGAAACCCCCTCGCCTCTTCTTTCTCCTTCTTCTCGAGAAGGAGACCTCTCGGACACGCTTCTCTCTCACTTCTTCTTCTCACCTCGAAGAAGATCCAAGGAGACTTCTCACCCAGGGCACGCGTCAATTCTCACCTTGACGCGTGTCCCGCCACAATCCCCTTCCTCCCCTCAATGGTCCATGAGAAGATTCCCTCGCAGATCTCTTTCGGTCAACGAAACATCAAACAGCGTCCTCCTCATGTTTGCCCCGTTAATGATCAACAGAAAGAAGTCCTTCTCGAAGTCTCAACACTCGAGGGACGATTTCAGTCAAGGCCAAGAAGATCTCACTAGCTCTACTACGAAGGGAGTCCCTTAGAAAATGGCTCGTGACAGTCTTTGGATTGAAGAATGGAGTAGTTGAAGGCAACGAACCACCAAGAGGAGGCCTGACTCTCGCCGACGAGAAGGAGGACGAGGAGGAGGAGGCGGACGAGGGCGCCGAGAGGCTCGACCGAGACGCCGCGATGCATGGACCAACAGTGATTTTACGACGGTTCGCACCTCGAAGAGGCGGCCCGCCGCGAGCTGCGACTCTCGGCGACTTGGGGAGGGACGGGGAAGGGACAAGGATCAGAGACGAGATACACGAATTTATTGAGCTGCTCATCGGCAAGTGAGAGGACACACAACTCCTCCTTCTTCTTCTCCTTTGTACACATTGAGAGACTCATCGAGAAGACGTCGACAAGGCATCCGTCGGTGACGAGGTCGTCGTCGTCGCCGTCTGGGACGTTTCGATCAAGACGTCAAGGGCTCGACGCAGCTCCTTCTTCACTTTGAGCGCCGTGTGGCGACAGCCGGGAGTCTCGTGCCAACAGTCGAGCATCAGATTGCACAGCACGCGCAGACTCGCCTGCAACAACTCTCCTCTCCCTTCTCCCTCTCCCACTCACATTGCCTCCCTCAGCCAGCCAGGCTTCCTCCACTGGCGGTCTCTTCTTCTGCGTGCAGACGATGAGGGCCATCTGGTCGAGGGAAGGGTCGTGGTCGACCATTCCCTCGAAGGGAGGCTCGTACTTCTTCGCCGTCGACTGTTTTCATTCTTTCTTTCTAACTCATAATACTCACGTTGTCTTCGCTCTTCTTCTGTTCCTGTGGACGAAACTCGCGGCTGCTGTGCACGGAGGAGCCGATGCCCGAAGAAGAAGAGGAATAGCCTCCGAGAGGGGCAGCTGCAGGCAGTGGCCCCTCAGCCACTCTTTCGTTGCCAATCTGGAAAGAGTTAGTGCGAAAGAGCGACAGACCTCGACCCGACGGGCGATCTCCCAGAGAACGAGGGCGAAGGAGTACATGTCCGCCATCTTGAACTGTCCAAAGGACTCGGGGTTGAGAGTCTTGGAAAGAACTTCCGGGGCCATGTAGCGTTTGGTGCCGACTTGAATGTTCACCTTCGGAGGATGCATGCCATCTTTGTCACTGAAGACTCTTCCCTCTTCCCTCTCCACTCACAAAGTGACAGCGAGACCGAAGTCGGCGATGCAGCACACTCCGGGTCTCTTCACGATCACGTTCTTGCTCTTGATGTCCCGATGCGCGATCTCGGGCTTCCTTCTCGACCCCGTGCCGTGCACAGGGTTGTGCAGATGCTCGATGCCACACATGGCACTGTAATTTCTATTGAGGGGAGAAGAGGGAGAAACACCTGTAGGCGAGTTCAAGGGCTTCGTGGATGGTGAGAGTGGGTTCTCGATCGAGATAATCTGCGAGGGAGCCGAACTTGTGATAGTCTGTGATGAGGAGCATCTGTGTCATCGAGTCCACACTCGTGATGTCCGCCGCCACAAATTCTATTAGGGAATAGAGACAAGGAGAGAGAGGACTCACGGAGAATGTTCTCGTGGTTGAGCATCTGAGTCTGGTAGACATCTCGCTCGTTCTTCCACGACTCCTCGTCGCGAGTCGAGAACGTCTGCATTGTATAATAGAGGCTTGAGAGGGAAGGACAGACCTTGACGGCGACATAGCTGCCTCTGTAGAGCGCCTTCTTCACCTCTCCATAACGTCCTCGACCGAGTGGCGGTTCCCCCAAGTACTTGAGTTCCTGGGCGACAGTCCGTTGACTGAGAGTGGGCATCCCCGAGCCGGAGCCACTCGAGGCGTCCGCCAGAATGGGGCTCTTCTCGTGGTTCTCCTCATAGAGAGGCGACTGCTTCTTGCGGGGCAACCAACGGAATTCTCCATCTAAGAGACACTTTCTCTTTCTTCCAACACTCACTCGTCCTTGCTTTGTGGCCGATATAGGCAAAATAGAGTAAAGCGACAATGATCGCCGTGGCACCGAAAATAATACAGAGAATGGAGGAGCGGGAGAAGAGAAGCTGCACTTTGTCCGCACCCTCTCCGTCGTCATCTAGACGCGTCTTCTTCTGGATGCACACTCACCCCAGTCAAAGTGACCACTGTAGGGAGGCACTTCGAGATCTTGATTGCACAATTTGCCTTCATAGCAACAAGCGATGCTCCGGGGAATATAGTGAGAGATCCTCCAAGCATTGCACTGCAACTCCTTCTCCTCTCATTCCTAAGACTCACCGTGAGATGCGAGGCATCGCTGCCTCGTTCGAGGGGCGCACAACCGTAGCGATGCAAGGTGATCACACGACGTCGGCCTTCTTCGTAGATTACATTCTGATGACTCTTCTCTCTCAGAGTTCTCAGTGCCTCACCTGTTCAACAGCATGGAAACAAGCAGCGCCGACATCCTTCACACAGTAGTCCTTCGCTCCGCAGCCATCGTCGCCGTAGGTGCAATAGCAGCGGTTCTCCTCCACGTCCTCTCTCTTGGCATTGGCGTAGTTGCCGGGTCGGCGACGTGGTGGAGGAGTCCAGCCATCTCGTCCCTTTGCGTTCTCGGGGATCGAGAGATCCTCGTCGCCTTCGTCCGACGCGTAGTCTTGCACCTTCTCTTTGAGGATGTAGCCGTCGACAAGGAGAAGAAGGAGAAGAAGATTGAAGAGGAGAAGGCGGAAGCCCGCCATGGGCGAAGTCTTGTGAATTCCTTTTCAGGCTTCGAGTTGAATCTAAACCGACGAAATGAATGAGAAGCAATCGATGCAGGTGACTGTTGTGTACCGGGACAGTGCCCCCTCTCTCTTCCTTCCCTCTTCCACTTCCTTCTGGCAAGAGTCCAGCCTTTTTCTTCATCTACCGTAGTGGCGTCTCGTTGTGAGACCCGAGTGGCTGGGCGGAGGCTCGCGACCCGGTCGATAAACGACGCGCTGTCCACTCGCACGCAGTCGCTCGTCTAGCCTCGTCTGGCCATGTCCTACCGCGGTCGTGAAGTTGAGGGTAAAGTCTACGTGGGAGGTCTCCCCAACGACGCCACTTCCCAGGAGGTCCCTCCTTCCTCTTTTGTAGAATCCTTTCTTGAGGTCGAGGACGTCTTCACGAAGTACGGCCGAATTCGCAAAGTCTGGGTGGCGCGTCGTCCGCCGGGCTTCGCCTTCGTCGAGTTCGAGGATGGACGCGATGCTGAGGACGCGGTTCGTGCCCTCGATGGACAGTAAGTGAACGTTGATGTGAAAGAAAGTTGTAGACGAATCTGTGGTGTGCGTGCTCGAGTGGAGCTCTCTCATGGACGACGTCGCAATGAAGGCCGCGGAGGTGGCGGCGGCGACCGCGACCGGGGCTTCGGTGGCGGTGGAAGAGGCCGCTCCAGGTACCGAGGGGATCCAGTCTCCGCTCTCCTCACCACTCTTCGACGCCGCTCCTCGGCCTCCTCTTCTCAGCACTCCCCGTCTCTCCTCGCCTTCCTCGCCTTCTCGTCCCTCCACACAATATCCAAACTTCCTTCCGTCGCGTCTTTCTGAGCTCTTTTGAACCGGCGAAAAGCGACTCGTCGCGCATCCCAGCGTCCTCCCTTGTCTTGCCTCGGAAAGGTTCGTCCCCGCAGCGACGACCCTTCGCGTCTCAACCGCACTCATCGCTTCTCTTCAGGTCTCGCTCACCGCGACGTTCTCGTTCACGTTCCCGTAGTCCAGCTCCTCGCGGATCGCCTAAGTACGAACGCCGAAGTCGTTCAAGGTGAGACACTTCCGGAGATCATGAAGATTTTAGGAGCCCACCAGCGAGAAGCCGTTCACAGTCTCGTTCGGCGTCGCCCACCAACTGAATCTTCCAGTTTCATCTCTCAAACTTAATTAAACCCCGAATCATCCTCCCATCTGCTTAACCACAATCATGTACTCAATAAAACTTTTCTTTATTACAAATTGGTATATACAACCGCGATTCATCACACAGAGAAGCAACCGAATATCACAACCAGTAAGGCCTAGTACGTAAGTAAAAGAGAGAAGGATCAGCCGTGTGTAGAAGCATTGTTCATCTCTTTCCATCTAAAGAATCTCTCAAGTGCGAAATAAAGACTTACGAGTGTCCATACTTGTAGTGGATTCCAAGGAAGACGACGGCCAGGACGACGGCAATGCAGCCCACAACGAGATAAGCGATGCCAAGGAAGGAGTTCTTGCCACCCGCCCATGAAGCCGTCGAGATTATGAACGATTTCCGACCGGAGAACGAAGAAACGGGATAATCTTGACAATGTTGCAGTGCTGAATGAAAAACACTTACTGTTTGTAACAATGAGATTGTAGGTTCCAGCAGGAAGACCGTTCTCATACGGAGCCGTCTTTCGTTCAAGAATTCGCCAAAGTTTACGGAAGTTGGGAAGGGCCGCGGTACGCATCCACACAATGAAGTCCACGTTCTCGAATCCTCCCATCTCACACGGATGAGTCCTCCAGTTTAGCGGTTTCGCATAACCCTAAGAAAAGTAGACACTCAATAACTCAGCTTTACCTTAAATGCATCACATAGGGTTCCTCCATCAGGAATCTTTGGATTCTTGAACTTCTTGTCCTTGTCGACACTCCAAAGAACTCCATCTGTGGTGAAAGGCACCGGAACCACAGAAGTAATCGAAGTGATGATGAATGTGTCTAGAGAGTGCGTATACGTTCAGAATAACCACTAACCATTGAACATTGAATTCGCCACCGCTCCACATGGAGCTATCCTCTGCTGAGTGGAATTGTCGTAAGAGTACGGGTCGCACTCGTCTGTTTTCTATAGGAGAAATTAAAAATAAAAGAAAAATGACTCACATCTAGGTTGCCAAGCAACTGCTGATCATTACGACTCTTCACATAGCGACGATGATTCTGATAGTAGTTCTCCAAGGCATAGTAGAAGTAGACGTCACTCTAAAATTTGAACACTAAGAAGAGAACAGCCACTCACCGTAAAGTCTTCACTTAGCGTGAACGAGTAAGTGCACTGGGTATTGATTGTACAATCCGTATAGTCAATCTGGTGTTGTTTAACTAAAAACAACGGGTAAGAAGCAGAGAGAATAACCCCCTTGCCATACCACCACAAAGCCGAAAATTTAAAAAAGGGGTTTTTGATCTATTAAAAACTCAAATCAGGGGAAAATGGCACTTTTTTTGGGTCAAAATCCCCTTTTTTGCAGTCAAAAACCCCTTTTTTAGGGATTGGGCTTTGTGGTGGTATGGCAAGGGGGTTGAATGCAACTGACCCGATTCGCTGGCCAAGTGCAAGACGACGCCGATTGGAATAAAAACGATGCCGATGAGGAGAACAGTTGGAATCACAGTCGTCGCCGTTAGAATGGGTTGCCATGCTGGCAACTTCTGCTGTCGCAGTTGACTGGCTGAAACAAAGATAAGTACAAGAAGATCATCATACAGGAAACATTTCTAGCTGGCTTTCTCAGCTCCACAGAGCCGCTCGATTTTGCCATGGTTTCCCCACACACTGCGAGAATGATTGATTTTTCTCCACCAAGCTTGATGCGTGATCACAGCTGAGCAAATTCTACTGTGTACAAGGAATCAACGAACAAACATGAAATAAATATACCTCACGCCCCTCAATTTCGGATCTCGGCAGACTAGAAAGAAATGAAACGACAACATACCTTTCGGTCGATTCTTCTTGGGCTTCTCAACTTCTTGAGAAGTACTAGCCACAGCATTCTGGGCCTGTGCCCCCGACACAAACGGTGCCGGCTGCGACGACATCCTTCGGTTCAACTACTGAAAGGAAACCAATAACAAACACAAGTCTAAGTTTGTAAGGAAGAAAACTGGAAATGTAACGTCGGGCAAGAAGGGAAGAAAGGGAGCGGCATGCCGGACGAGGGGGTGTCACAGAGGAAAGACGCGGCGGTGAGTAAGCGAGCAAGGCGCGGCACACTGTCAATGATGTGGTCGTCTCCCAAGACACGGCCTACACAGCCTACAAACTACACACGCGGAAACTCATTCGCAGTACTGTAAGAAATATTTCGCGTCGGGTCCAAATGACATCTATTTTGATCCTCCCTTGAGTTTCTTTCGAGTTTCAGTCTTGAGAATGAATTCTCAAAGAGTCTTCACGTCGTTATAAATAAAACCTTTTTTCCATCCGAAAACAACGAATTCACTTTAAAATTCATTAACCAGCTGAAGATGCACGAGAGTTCACTTGAAGGGGCTATTCATGGTGGAGAACAGCTCCTTCGAGGTCCACAATTTACTTGTGCTCCTGGCTTCTGGAGACCCGAATTCTCTCAACATGTTGATGGAATCGAATGTCTACAAGAAGGTGTTGGCTGGCAGAGTGCCGAGCCGAGAATTCCAGCTGCCCCCACGGATTGTGTTGTTGTCTGTGAGGGCGGGAGGAGGAGGAGGCAGAGAGAGGAGAGACGCGTGAAAAAGTGTTGACAAAGGGATGCCCTCGGGGTGCTGTGATCCGCCCTCCTCCTCCACCTTTTGTTTACGGGTCGACGATGTAGTGGCCTTTGACTGGAAGATGGAGGAGAAGGGACAGCTGCCGCCTCTTTCCACGTGTTCTCGATTCCGATCCTCCAGGTGGTCTTGCCTTCTCCTCTCTTCCCCCTTCTCCTTCCCCTTCTCCTTCTCGCCTCGAGCATCCACTCCACACGCGCAGTCCGGACTCTTTTCTCGCATCTAGCAGGTCTCCATCGTGTCTCTCGAGAGAGAAATGTAGCGTTCATGCGTGATGGAGTAGTGGCTGGTCAGGGAAGAGAAGGGACACTCCCTTGTCTTTGTTTGCGGGAGAGTGACCGGTGAGTGTGGGAGTTGGGGTGAGAGGGGAAGGAGGAGAGGAGGCTGCCCCCAGGGGGGGGGCGGCGACTGGCAGAGACGCAGAGCGACGCGGCGAGTGCAGCGCCCGCCTGCAGGCTGCCGCGCTCCTCCCGCACCACCTCCGCTCTTCTGATTCAGAGCCCCCGCGATGTGTTAATTCTCGCCGCTTCTCCCGCCATCCGCCACGACATCGACAAGAAGAAGAAGGAGAAGCGATGCCCGTCTTCCACACCAAGACCATCGAGAGTATTCTCGAGCCGGTCGCTCAGCAGGTACCGTCTTCTTCTTCTTCTTGCTCTTCACTTTCTTCTTCTCCCTCCACCTGCATCTCCTCCACACTTCTTCTTCTTCTTCGTTTTCCTTTTCTTCTTCATCTTGCACCTCTTCCTTCATGCACCGTGTGTACTCGTGCTTCAGTGCTCGTCCTTCTCCCATTTCAGTCTAACTCGGAGTGCATGTCCTTGTATGGTGCCGTGGTGGAAGAAGGTCTCCTCGACGAGGGGGCGGCAGGCGTTGGACGCGAGTCTCCCGCGTCCCGTCCTTGTTGTTCATCTCGCGTCTGTGCTCTGCGTGGGCCGGATGCGACGGCGCTTTACTACGGCGCGTTAAATTTAGCCGGGACGCGGCAGGCGCGGCCTCGGCGCTGCCGGAGAGCGGTCACTCGCTGCTTCTGCTTCAGCTCCATCTTGTCCTCGCCGTCGCCCGTCACAATGCCGGCGACGCGCCCCTCGACTCGCCCGGCGCGACGCCCGTCAACGGTCTCTCACGGGCGACAAGTCGGCGTTCTCTGCCAGAGTTCATCTACCCCGACACTCTCCAGCAACGCGTCTCCGCCGACGACTGCCCCGTCTGCCAGCTCATGCTGCCGAAGGGCCGAGATGGATGTGTATGTCGTCTTCGTCCTTTGTCCCTTTCTTGTCCCGTCCACGCTTCTGCCACACAGTCTGCCAGTTGACAAGAGAGAGAAGAGAGAAGAAGAGAGAGAGAGACAAGAGAGATTCCAGGTATCCCGACTCGTGATCCTGCATGAGGAAGCCGAAGATGGAAATGCGATGCCCGACTTGACACGGCCTGTGGGCCTCGTGTCGAAGGCCGTCGACAACTTGATCAAGGTCTCCTCGCCTTCCTCCTCCCCCTTCACATGATGACTCGTCTCGATTCCTTCCCCGGGGAGGGCGGGGAGGGGCGAGAGGGTGGAGGAGCGGGAGTCTCGCGTAAAACGTCGTCGATTGTCTTACGCGATGCTCTCCATGGGCGCCTCGGAGCGTTGTTTGCACAAGAAACGCTAAGAATTGGCGCTGAAGAAAATTTGTGGGAGAGAAAGAGAAGCGCATGCCAGGCGGACGGCGGCAAGCCGGTTCGAGGCTTCTTCCCCTTTTCTCTTGTCGCTTCCCTCACAACTCGCCCGCCGCCTGCAGGGGATGAGCGCCCGCCGGCCAAGCACCGAGGAGAACATGCAGGGTCCGCTTGCAGGTCGGCTATGAGACCTGCGACTCCTCCGACGACCGCATCCTCCAGCAGGACATGCCCCCCGCCCTGCAGCGAGTCGAGACCTCGTCGCGTCTACTCGAGGATGCTTGCCATCTCCTCAAGGGAGACCCCTACTCCACACCCGCCCGCAAGAAGCTCATCGAGGGTGCTCGAGGCATTCTCCAGGGAACCTCGGCCCTCCTCCTTTGCTTCGATGAGAGCGAGGTCTTTCCTTCCTTCTCCTCTTCCAACTCTTTCCAGGTGCGAAAGATCATTCGAGGCTGCAGAAAGGTGCTCGACTATCTAGCCGTTGCAGAAGTCATCGAGAGCATGGACGATCTAGCGCAATTTGTGAAGGTTTGCAAAAGAAGAAGGAGACTGAGAGGTGGCAGGACATTTCGCCGTGGTTGAGTCGAGTGACGAGCGACGTGAATCTTCGTCAACAAGAACTCACTCACACGGTCCATCGAGAGATTCTCCTCCGTTGTCTGGATGCCGTGAAGACGCTGTCGCCCATTCTGATCTGCGCCATGAAGATCTTCATCCAGATCAACCAGGATCCTTCAGGACGCGGACAGCAAGAAGCGGCCGAGAACAGGAACTATCTCTCTCAACGGATGACCGACGAGGTGAACGAGATCATCCGCGTCCTCCAGCTCACGACCTACGACGAGGACGAATGGGACAGCGACAATGTGACGGTGATGCGCAAGGCGCTTTCTGCCGCGCAGAGTCTCCTCACGGCGGCTCTCGACTGGCTCGGCGACCCGCGAGGACGTCCGGGAGCCGTGGGAGAGAAGGCGATTCGTCGCATCCTCGACTACTCGGAGAGGATCGCCGCACGCGCGTTGCCCGAGGACTCGCTGGCCATCAAGCGAGCAGTCTCCGAGATCGCCTCCCTCACGGATTCCATTTGCGAACTGCGCAACTCAGGCCGCTACGACAACGAGGGACTCGCCGCGAGCTGCGCCCACAAGCTGAAGGAGCTCGTGGGCACGAAGCAGAGCAGCGGCATTCTGCCAGAGGCACTCCTTCACACGCAGAGAACGGGCGGTGCCCATCCCGCGCACACCGTGGCCGGCCGCCTCGAACAGGCGTTGCGCTGGCTAGACAACCCCGGAGTGGACGACAATGGCCTCGGTCTGCAAGCGATCCGAGCCCTCGCAGAGGAAGCTCGCAAGTTGGCCGCCCTCTTGCCACCTCAGGAGAGGAATCGTCTGCTCGGCCTCGTCAACGAGGTGGAGCAACTCGCAAACAAACTCGCGGATCTCGAACGACGCGGTCTCGGCAACTCGCCCGAGGCTCACGCCATCCGCTCTCAACTGCGAGATCGTCTTCGAGAACTCGCCGACTTCATGAAGAAGATCTTGACAGACCGCGTGGTCGAGGACTTCGCCGACATCTCCACGCCCCTCAAGCAGTTCGTCGAGGCCGTGCACGCCGATCCGAGTGCCCCGCATCGCGAGGAGAACTTCCGAGACAAGTCTCAGAATCTGAGCACTCACTCCTCCCATTGCACGACGACTGCGAGACTCGTCGCCACTTGTGGGCCTTGCAAGAACAAGAAGACCGTCGAGGCTATCATCGACACTGCCGACAAGGCGAGTCCGTGAGGGAGAGGGAGACTCTTTGTTGCAGGTGGACGCGATGACGCCGCAGATCATCAACGCGGGCAAGATCCGACTACACAATTCGTCGGAGTCTGCCGAGCAACACTTCGAGAACCTCCATCGTCAGTACGGAGACGCCCTCCATCGTCTGCGCTCGCATGTCGACGACGCCATCGACGCGGGCGACTTCGTGCGTGCGAGCGAGTCGGTGAGTGGGAGAGAAGAAGCTGAGGAAGGAGGAATGTAGGCGATGCGACGTTACACGACGCACTGCGAGACGGCGATCCGCGACTCGGCGGCGCAGTCCATGGTGGACAACACGTCGCAGATCGCGCGTCTCGGCAACCGCGTCCTCATGACGGCGAAGAACGAGGCGGACAACTCGGAGGAACCAGCTTTCGTGCAGCGAGTAAACAGCGCCGCTCAGCAGCTTCAGTCAGGTAAGTCGGGCGCGTGGGCAAGCGCCGGCCCCCGCCTTCTCCATGCCGGCCCTCTATGACCCCTTCGTCTATGTAGCTATCCCGCCGATGGTCAACCATGCCAAGCAAGTCGCCCTCAATCCACGCAACACGACGAGCGCCGGCAACTGGAGAGACGCCAACGACCATCTTCTTTCCTCCGTCCGCAATGTGGGCGACGCCATCTCGGGCATCGGCAGCGGCCGCGACTCGCGAGCGTACCACGACTCCCTCTCCCGCGCCTCTCCTTACAACGGCGCCACGCAACTTATCCACCACGTCGAGGCGAGCGCCCCCACACCACCCGTCGTCCACAACCGTATGGTGATCCGCGAGGAGATCCCTCCACCACCGCGACCTCCGCCTCCCGTCGAGATCAGCCCTCCACCACGTCCGCCGCCTCCTCCCGAGACGGACGACGAGGAAGAGACCCGCGCCTTCTGGGAGCGTTATCCCCTGCCCGGCGCCTCTTCGCAGCCCATCCTCAGTGCAGCCCACAACCTACATCAAGTGAGTAGTCGGAGAGAGGGGAAGATGCGCGTTGCAGGAGTTGAAGCAATGGTCGAGTCATGAGAACGACATCGTCGCCGCCGCCAAGAGGATGGCCATTCTCATGGCGCGTCTCTCGCAGCTCGTTCGCGGTGAGGGCGGCACGAAGAAGGATCTGATCGACTGCGCCAAGGCGATCGCCGACTCCTCCGAGGAAGTGACTCGTCTCGCCGTCGCCCTCGCCCGTCAATGCACCGACATCAAGATGCGCATGGTCTGTGTCCTTCTCCCTTCTCACGATTCAGACTTTGTTGCAAGTCTGCGAGAGAATCCCCACCATCGCCACACAACTCAAGATCCTCTCCACCGTCAAAGCCACAATGCTTGGTTCTGCGGGTAAGCTTTCCTTTCTTTCTTTTTCCTTTCCTTCTATCGCTTCCGAGCACAAATCTGAGTGCACACGCTTTCAGCGGCAATCGGTCCATACGGCCAACCCATCGACGGTACGAGAGCATGCTTCTTGCCTTTTCTTTCTAACCCAGAGTGCGATGGTTGAACTGAGGCGCATGAAGCGGGAGGGAGAGGGAACGGGCCGTCGGAGCGCGGGTCGGGCAGCACGGGGTCGCGAGTTACAGTAGGGAGTGCTGTGTTTGCTGTGAGGGCCAGGCCTAAGCCGAGCGCTTGCAGGCAGCGAGGAGGACGAGGAGGCGATGCAGCAACTCGTTCTCAACGCACAGAACCTCATGCAGTCGGTGAAGGACACGGTGAGAGCCGCCGAAGCGGCGTCCATCAAGATCCGAACCAACTCGGGACTTCGTCTGCGGTGGATCCGCAAACCGATGTGGTCCAACTTTTGAGTCTCTCTCAATCGCCTGCCTGTCTCGTGTCTTCCGTCATCCCTCTTCTCTCCCTCACCCTCTTTTCTCCCTGCAATTCTTCCTTCCAAAGCTCTTCTTCCTCTACTGCAATCATAATAAGTCCTCTCAAATATGCTAGTCAAATGCGTTTAGAAGCAGATTATAGTTATATGTTTTCCAAATTGTCTCAAGCAAGTGCCTTACATAACGTTTATAAGCCACCTCGGTTGGTCATTGTACATGAGACATCTGAGAGCCTTCTCCTAGTAAACGGAGTGAAATTTCTTTCTTAACTCGTCAAATAAACATTCAAATGGCCTTGACATCTTCGAACTGCTTTCTGGCCTTTTTCAACTCTTCACTCATAGAAAGCAAATCTTTCACCCGGCCGAACTTCTTCGCATCACGTCGGATCAGGTAATGAATGTCCTCGAGCGCCAGCTTTCCAGGTTTACCGACTTGAAGCGCCGCACACGTCAGCTCGCGGATGTAGTCGATCAGAATGCTCTCCAACAGCTCAAGTGTTTTGTCATAGGGCACCTAGGACACTTGAAAAGAAAGAAACTCGGACAAACCTTATCATCACCAAATCCATAGAGCATCGCTCGCAACTCTCGCCGGAAAAGGAACTTCTTATCTTCTGGATTGGATGTGTCCTTTTTCTTTTCGTCCTCCTCGTAGTCAGAGTCGAAGAGGTGTTCGTCGTCCATTTCGCGACGCCTTTACGGAGATTGAAACTCTCTGCAAACAAATATTGACAATGCGTGTGTGAGGGGGCTAGAGAGAGGGGCAAGGGCTCGAGATCGGGTCGGCCAAGAGGCTTCCAGCCTCCTTGAGCCAATCTCTGTCGCCACTTTGCTTTCTTTAACGCGAGGGAAGATACAACAAAACAATTCGAAAAATGATCTGACTTCATGAGATTGTCTGACAATGCCTAAGAAACAAGGTGCTTCGCACCTCAAAACATAATACATGAAGAATAAGTGCTAAGTACTAGCAATAGCGCACATTGTTAAGAAAAAAAACAAAGCGATTCAACTTATTTCAAAGCAACAAAGCGCTCGACAAAAGACAAAACACCGGCAAGCAGAAATCGGTTGAAGAAAACGTGCGGCGCACGGGTGAAACAATTTTCAGTACGAAGCGCCAAAGGGCGAGAGATTGAGAGTGCGCGCGCGAGAATTTGGCGAATTTTGGCACGCTGATTCGACGACATTTGGGACTGTCACTTTGCATTTGTGAAACGTCTAGTTGTGCTTTCTTGTATCTTTTACGTTTTGTATCTTGTGCTAGGGCAAAGTGGACAACGCTAGCAGTGCCATGTCGGCAACAAATTACATTGTGTCGGCGAAAAAAGCGACTGTCGTCTCAAAGGCTGTGGTCGGATGTTTCACTGATCCGAATCGTCTATCTCTGATCACGGCGAAGATAAATCGTCTCGAGGTTCAGTTCCACGTTTGCTTCATTTTTCCCTGTTTAGATTTCACTGGTCACTCCGGAAGGACTGAAACTTCTGCGAGAGGTGCCCGTATATGGTCGGATCGCCACTTTGACGTTATTTCGTGCGAAGAATGAGGTAAATTCGCATGCACTTCTCAAAAAGTACTTTCCGCTTTAGGATCGTGACAGTATTGCAATTCTTACGGAGAAGTATCATCTGGCAATTTTGGGCTGGGACTCGACAACTCATGAGGTGGTCACACGAGCCTCTGGTCCGATAGGTGAGCGCGTAGGAAGACCTTCTGAAACCGGCATCAAGGCTACCGCTCATTCTTCCGGGGTATGAGTTATGCTTTGTGCTTAAATGAAATTGTTTTCAGCTGCTGGCCTTTCGAATTTATGATGGACAATTGAAAATTGTCCAGTGGGAGGAAAAGAAGGACCTCAAAGTTTTTAACCTTCGACTGGAGGATCTGCAAGTGATTGATGTTTGCTTTCTGGACAATGTTTCTGGAGGTGTGTTTTTGACTTTCTGCTTTAATTCCCGTGTTCAGTCAACTCCGCTCGACTTTCTTATATTTATCAAGACACGAATGGACGCCATCTCAAGACTGTGGAGGTCTTGCCTAATGACAAAGAGATGAAGATCCTGAGCCATCAAGATAATGTCGAAAGCGAGGCAATGATGCTTGTGTCAGTGCCTTCTCCCCTCGGCGGTGCTATCGTAATTGGCCAAGAGACCATCCTTTATAATAGGTTGGGCGCTTTTTTTTTAACAAAAAAGTTTCTGTTCTTAGGGATGATAACACCTACGTGACGATTTCGCCTCCGAATATTCATCAGACACAATTTTCATGCGCTTGCCGAATCGACCAAGAAGGTCAACGATTCCTTGTGTGTGATCTGCTCGGGAGGCTGTTCATGCTTCTTCTTAGCATCGAGGAGAACATGGAAGGTCGACGAATTGTCACGGAGCTCAAGGTGCTTCAACATTTTCTTTCTAAATTTGTTTGTGCAATAGATGGAGTTCCTTGGTGAGACATCCATTGCTGAGTGCATTGTATATTTGGACAACGGAGTAGTCTTTGTCGGCAGTCGTTTTGGAGATTCGCAGCTTATTCGTTTAAGCTCGGAGCCTCAAGGGCCGGATAAGACGTTTGTGACAGTCTTGGAAAGCTACACGAATCTTGCTCCCATTCGTGACATGGCAGTCGTCGACTCCGATGGACAGACACAGCTTATCACTTGCTCTGGAGCATTCAAGGTTTTCTTTTCACAAAGTAAAGTTTAATATGTTTAGGACGGCTCCCTAAGAATTATTCGGAATGGAATTGGCATTGAAGAGTCAGCGTCGGTTGATCTTCCAGGCGTTAAGGGTCTCTTTCCCCTGCGTATGAGTGGAAAGGTTGATAGTCATTTGCTGGTTGCACTCGACGGTGAAAGCCATATTTTACAAATCAATGGAGAAGAACTCGAAGACGTGTCATTGCCTGGTGTGCTTTCCTTGTCTCTGTGATGAACCACGCAGGATTTGACACTGAGACTCAGACTCTATGGGCTGGATCCGTCCAAGGAGTCCTTCTTCAAGTGACGACTCGAGGTCTTAACTTGGTGCCGCGAGACTCACCAGTCGTTGTCTGGAAGCCTGCAGAGGAAGTCATCACTCTCGTGTCTGTTAACCCGACCTCTGGACAGGTTGCTTCGTTGATTAGTTTGTCGAAAGTGTTGTTTTAGGTTCTGCTTGCCTCGCGAGCTGTTCTCACGTACATTCAAATCAGACCGCAGAATATTGAAGTTGTCACGACGAGAACGTTATCTCATGAAGTTGCATGCCTGGATATAAGCCCTATCGGTAAGATCATGAGATAAATCTTCTTACTCAGGTAGCATCCACTGAGTCGACTTTGGCCGCTGTTGGACAATGGGACGACATGAACATTCTTATCTTGTCTCTGCCAGACTTGCATGAAGTCAGTCGTCAAGAACTTCCTGGACAGATAATTCCTCGGTTCGTGCAAATTTGTTCTTTTCTATTCGTGCATAGTGCTGCCCTTCTCGTGAAGCTTGAAGAAGCTACGTATCTCCTGGTGTCAATGGGTGACGGATTCCTCAACTATTATGGCATCAGTGAAGATGGTTGGTGACAATTATTCGAAGTTCAATGTCATCTTTAGGCAAGCAGTTTCGAGAAGGAAAGAGAGCCTGTGTCGGAACGCTTCCGACTACACTTGCCAAGGTGCGGTGATGTCTACAACAATAAGTCGACATGTTTTAGGTGGAAGGGAAGGCTGGCAGCGACACGCATATCTTTACATGTTCAGACCGACCAACTGTTATTCATTCTTCCGGTGGGAAGCTCGTATTTTCCAATGTGAACCTCAAAAACATCACGCACATTTGCTCCCTAAATACGGATCATTATAAGTAAGTTATTTGAACGTCTACAGTATTACATTTTTGCAGAGACAGTCTTGTTCTATCGGATGGAGAGTCATTGATTATTGGATTGGTAGACGATATTCAGAAACTTCACATACGCACAATTCCTTTGGGTGAATCAGCGACACGGATCTGCGTCCAGCCAGAAACGGGAACTATCGGCATTCTAGTGAACCGAGAAGAAGTAAGGAAGTGTTTGATGGTTTTTACCGGTTGTTAGGACGAACGGAGAGGCACACCAATCAGAGCATCAGCATCTCGCTTAGCTACAGAGATCAGCAGCTCGGATGCGCCCGCTTCACGTTCGACGACGAACGATGCGCCTAGTGCCGAAACTCACTCCCTGGTTATTCTGGATCAAAATACTTTCGAAATCCTTCATTCCCATCGATTTGGGAAGCACGAGCACGTAAGTCGCGTTGGCGTTCCATCTCTCAGGCTTTGAGCATTCACTCGATGAAGCTTGGCGAAGACTCGAGGACCTTCTATGTTGTTGGTGTGGCAACCGTGTACGCGGATGAAAGCGAATGTAAATCGGTGAGGCGATATTGTTTGTTGATTTCTTCCAGGGTCGATTGCTAGTGTTCGCTGCTGGTGGAAATAAACGCTCGGACCTGAACCTTATTCATTCAAAAGAAGTGAAGGGAGCTCCGCTTTCAATCGCTTCCCTCGGCAATAAGTTGCTTGTGGCGATCAACAGGTAGAAGACAGCATATCACACACCACTTTTTAAACATTCAGTTCTGTACGACTATTTGAATGGAGTGGAGAAGGAGAATTGAGACTTGAATGCTCACACTTCAACTACATATACGCTGTCTTTTTGAAAACCCGCGGAGATCTTGTGCTCGTCGGAGATTTGATGCGATCCTTGTGTCTGCTGGCTTATCGCAGCATTGAGAGCTCCATGGAGGAGATTGCAAGGTGCGTCTGCGTTCGATGCACTTTATCTTCTGCAGGGACGTTTCACCTCATTGGATGACAGCATGCGAGATCATCGATAGTGAAAATTTCATCGGTGCAGAAACGAATTTCAATATCTTCTCGCTCGAAAAGGAATCTTCCGCTACTGTTGACAACGACCGACCCAAGCTCTCGGTTTGGCTCTAAAGTTGAGTGACGTTTTCAAGGAATCTGGAGCATACTATCTCGGCGAACAAATCAACGTGTTTCGAAGAGGGTCGCTGCTTGCTTCACGTGCCGAATCCTCTCTACCTATCTCGACTCCGATTCTCTTCGGTACAAGTGACGGCAGTATTGGTGTCATCGCGCAACTTCCGCAACCGCTCTTTGAGTAAGTTTCTTTGCGTGGCTTCTAGTTTTTTTTCAGTGTCGTGTCACAAGTGCAAGCAGCCGTTGCTCGTGACACAAACAACTGTCTTCGAATTGAACACAGCCTGTACAGAACCTTCCAGAATGAGAAACAGGTCATTAAAACTTACGGATTCGTCGACGGAGATCTCGTCGAGAGCCTCCTTGACATGGAAAGATCGAAGGCTCACTCTATTGTTCACAGCATTAAATTCTCAAGTAAAGGGGGTAAGCAGCAATTCTTTTCGTTCAATTTCTTCCAGAAAGCGACGGTGACAATTCGGCGGAGGATGTGATGAAGCTGATTGAAGATCTCTCAAGATTGCACTGAACATGTTTGAATTTGTGTGGAGAGAAAGAGTTTAATGAACATAGTAATACAATACATTGATACAGATCACGGAACATTTCCATGCAACAAGACGATGTTGGGGAGGCACGAATTTGGGAACAATATTTAATCGGCGAGTCATTCATTCACTTCTTCGCGGGCTTAGGAGCAAGCGGCTGACCCATGTCCTTTCCGCGCAGCTTCACTCCGAGAGCCCTCTCCATCTTGGCGAGGATCTGCTGATTCGGCACGGCCTTGCCATTCTCATACTCAGAAACCACCTGCGGCTTTTCGCAGATGTGCTGAAATCACAAACAATATAGGAACAGTCACTGATTGCTCACCGTGGCGAGGTCCTTCTGCGTCCATTCCTTGGTCTGTCGAGCCTGCTGCATCACCTTTCCAAGGGACAGCGTAACACGGTCGTGATGAAGCTCTTCGGTCTCCTCATCCAGCCTTTAGTCTCTTTATCAACCAACGATCAAAAAACCAACTTCGACGCATTCCTCGGAGCCTGATGCTGACGGTTGCCTCCAGCCATTATCTTCTTCGACGTCTCAATCTCAAGTCCTCGACGCTGAGCCGCATTGAGTTCCTGAACTGGAATAAACAAAGCTGAAAGGGAATCCGTACCGCCGTAGTCTTCAGAGTTTTGTGAGCGGGGCCCTTCTTGCTGACAACGGTAACGGAGTTCGGGTCCGTGTCCGAAGTGAGATTTCCAAACTTTGACATCTTTGCAAAGCACAACGACTTTCTCCACTGAAAAGATATTTAGCCTTAATAAAAACTTGAAGAGGAGAGCAAGCACCATTATTACCATCTTTCGATTTCGACAATGTTAAAAAGAACTACGAAACGCAGAAGTCCTCCCACGGCGAGTCACGCAAGTCAAATCTGTCCGGTCCGATGGGAGATACGAAAAACCGCGCGCTTTTCTAATTTTCTGG
>JAQIXL010000362.1:0-34688 GCA_034700245.1 Poikilolaimus oxycercus
TGTCCAAGGGTCACACACACAAGATCTGAGAGGGAAGAGGAAGAAGACCATCAACAATGCTAATCACCACACCATCTCCTCTCCTCAAGGCCAAACCATGCCATGATGTGTTTCAGAACTCCAACTCGGCGAGGATGGCTGCCCGATCTGCCCGGTGTGCCTCGAACGACTGCCTGAGAATGAGTGGGCCGATCATGTTATTGAGGAACGCAACAAGCTCGTCACGCACATTCAAGAGTAAGCGGAGTCTTCAATCTTCAGACGCTGAAGAATTTCTAGAATGAAAGAGAAGAAGGTCAATGGCACCAGCTCCGTGTGCACCTCGCCGACGGATGGAGCGAAGCGTCACAAGCGCGAATTCGACTTGGCGAGAATCAGAAGCAACCAGCAGAAGCGACTGGCTTGTGAGTTCACCAAGGCTTGAATAGGTTTCAAGTTTTAGTGAAACGCAGCCCGGTCCTGCCGCTGCCTCGCGAATCGCTGACGCCCTTCAGCCGCCAATCCAATGAGGACTCGGGCAGCACCGTCGCCTCGCCGGAAGACCTCAAGAAGGACGACGACTTCGGCTCGGGCATCAAGTGCTCGGCTTGCGGGGTGTGTTCCAAGCTTAACGGTCTCAACGCGAAAGTTGCAGCGCGCATCCGAGTACGGTATTGTGAGTGGAAGCTTCGAGCAGCCGCGCTGTCAGGAGTGCTTCGATCGACTTCGAGCTCAGACTGGCGTTCTGCCCCTCACGGTTTGTTAGAAGAAATTGAAACTCATGAAGAGCGGGTTTGCAGCTCGGCGGCGCTCCCTTGGACATGTCGTCCTCGGCCCTCGAGACGCTCCAGGACTTGCCACTCTCGCTGGTCACCTCTGCTCCGGCCGAGAAGAGACTCAAGCTGGAGACTACGGCTTGCTAAATGCATTATTGTAGCCGCCTCTTCTTCACTCAGATTATTCCCTCAATTTTGTTTTCTCTTTCCAGCTTTAGAAAAAGTTTCCGCGAAAAAAGATTCTTGCACTGTCTGTGTATTTATTTTCTCGATTATGCGAATGAAGATGTAACTCAAGTCATCTCGATTTTCTTCGTGGTTAGGCCGTGACTTTACGATTGTTCTCTTTAGTTTTGCTCGGCTTTACCGATTTTTTCCTTCTTTATTATTCGTGTGTTGTGCAATTCACAGAAACCTTTTTTGATTTTGAAAAACTCGATTTTCAAGGAAAAAAACAATCTCCATCGAGTGTCTGGTCTTGATTTTGATGGCGGCGCACTGTCCTCTGCAGATTCTGATAGTTTTCATGACTCTCGTCCCTCTTCATAACATTACTCGTTCCTAGATTCCACGCAAAAATACTGTTGTACAAATGGTGAAACGGAATAAAGCCTATCGTATTCGAGTGATTGCAGCTTGAGCCTTGTGCGTGCTTTTTTTTCAAAGTGTCCCAAAAGAACAATTTTTTGGGTTTCAAAACAGGTTGAGTCCTTCTCCGCATGGTCTAGGAAACACAACGGGCTTCTAACGGCGAATAATCCACCAGCAAGTCTATTTATAGTACAATCACTCATTCTCTTGAAAAATAATCAAATTTGCCGAAAATATTTACTCTCCGAAGTCTGCCCCAAGTGGGAGGCGATGTGTGAGTTCTCAATTTCCTTATTCTGCTTCTTCTATAGGAAGCACACTAACTGCTGGGTGCAGAAGTTGTCTCACCCCTCGCTCGCCCGCGCCAAATCCCTCGTCACACCTATAGGAAAGCACGTTTTCTAAAAACTAACCGCCAATTGCTGAAGCCAACAATTTGGAACTTTCATTAAACTGACGACCCTCCCCCCCTCGCAAGGCACTACATAAAGTTGGCTTCCACCCTTGCAAAGACGCGCACTTCACTGCTTTTTGTTCCCTTGCGAGACCTCCCTCGCTAGCTATTTTCTGACTCTTGCGTCATAAGTGGTCCTAGAAGGCCATCGTGCTCGTGGGTCCAGCATTCAAGCCCATTCATAACCACTTCAAGTCAGTCCCCTCAAGAATTTGAGAATGGAACCCTCGTGGCTCACCATGATGCTGCTAGCTTCAACCGTCAAGCCTCCCGTTGAAGACCCCGTCAATTCTGTTAGGCAAGAATTTCACTGAGAAGAAAGTTCTTTGATTTTCAGACTTCAGCGTGAGAGACCACTTCTGGCCGCTTCCAGCTCACCTTCCCTCGTTAGTCGACTGGGAGTGCCTATTCGATCAGACAAAGGTAAATCAAAGATAAATTTATCATTCTGGTAGGTCGTCAAACTGAAGCGTCTTCGTGGTTGCCGATGAGCTATGTCGTCAAGGCGGCAAGACACCGCCGAGTCAACCGAGAACAGCAAGATGAAGATGAACTCGTCGCCCCGGAAGACGATGTGCAGCCCCGACTTCTGGCTCCGTTTCAAGAGCGTCAAATCCGTAACTATCTCATGCTCGGAAGGCGAAACTTGGCTCGACGTGAGCATTTCATGTGACTTTCCTGCAGCAGTATGCTTTCTTGACCAGAACTTGTTTTAAATTTGCAAATCGGAAGACGGTTTGTGATCTTCAGCCCTACCCAATTGGTCTTCTTTTTGCATTTTTGTGTGTTCTTGCTTTCCGTCTTCACCTCCATTGCTCGATGTCACAAAGAATCATGAATGTTACGCAAATAAAGAAGAGATAACTACACTGGGAATGTGTCGCAGTTTGTAGTCTCAGTACATTGACATTTGAAACGCGATCCACATTCAACAAGAAGTGCACTCAAAGAACCGTCACATGAAAGACGTAACTCGTTGCGACGACGCCCGGCACGTCTCGGACGTCAGGACAAGCTAAATCCTAGGACACCTCGGTAATCCCTTCCGACGGCGGCTAACAACATTTCGCGTGAGAAAATCTGGGAAGCTAAAAATTCTAGCATCACTAATCGCTTGAATATTGCCAAAATGGCACCGAAATAAAGTGTCGGTTGAAAATATTGGCATTCTTTCGTAGAGTTCGTAGAGGTCTACAATGATAGTCTCTTAGGATTGAAAATGTGGTCTTGAGTCCGAGCCAAAAGGATCAGCGAGATCACGCGGCTACCGTAGGGCAATATGAGTGCCCTTTTATCGCATAATCCTCCGTTTTCGCCGCATCTCCTTGAGTAATACTCTCACATAAAAGAGGTGTTTCGTTGGCAGTCTTTGACGCTGGCTTATACTCCGTGTTATTGGTCCCGGTTTTTGCTCTGACATCCAGAACGCGTTGCTTTCATTCAAGTTTATTTAGGAGATGTTGCGCTACATTATCAATGGTGGTCCGGATCCCGTGCTATACAATTGCAGTGGCAAGACAATTAACGAATGGTTTTTAATGTTTGTGCGAAATACTTTTTCCCAGGTACGCGACAGGCGCCGCCAACAAAGTTCTTGGTCTCTACTTCATCACAACAGGCTTTCTTTTCGAGGTTTGCAAAATGGGTTTCGAAAAAAGAAAGCTCAGATTCTCTATTTGCCATGTCTCATCGTTATGGCCAGCGGTGAACTCCTCAAATATGGCAGCTACAAGATCATGTTCTGCTTGGGGATCGTCGATGTTTTGGCAATATCAATCAATTCGCTGTTCTGCGGGTTTGTCGGGTGTATTGAACTCCACTGAAAACTTTCCACTTCCAGCTACGCCATCTTTACTGGCTTAGTTTTCTGCGTGGCGCCGCGACTCGTCTACGTCATTGGAGCTCTCGCTGTTGGTCTGTTGAAACTGAACTTCTAGTGTGAATCTGCTAGGCCTTTGGGGTTGCGCGTGCTCGCTCTGCATTTTACTCGCCCTCAATCGTTGTACCGACATGTGGCGACCGCACTGGATGCGCTTTCTCTTCGCCGGATTTCGCATCTATTGTAAGCCGTCAAGATCTTTGTAAAAACCCGAGTTTTCAGTCTGGCTTGGTGCCTGCTTCGGCTATTTTTGCTATTTCTTTTTCTTTACGAGACCGGCGCTAATGAATTCCAATTCAAGGGCGTTCTTCTTCGACCCGATGATCGGCAATGATCAAGTAACTGCTCATTAGGGTTGGGTTTTGGGGTATAGTTCGGGGTTATATTGACAGCCGGAATGTTTGAGAGTGTAGCTTTTTCACATCCTCTGGGGCTCGAGATTGTTGGACTACTCTAGTTTGACCGAACAATTCTCGATAGTGAAACTCGGGCGGTTGGCCAAAAGGGGTTTCAAACTCTGCAGAACATTCCGGCTGTCAATATAAACCCGGTTGCCCAACCCAACTGCTCATAATCTTTCAACTTGGTTACAGCCTTTGCTCTACACCAATCGTTCTCATGCTGTCAACAACTGCATTGTCTCTTTTATCACAACGACCCTTTACGGATTTCTCTGTTCCCTTGTCTACGTTCGCTCAAAGCATGGAAGCGACTTGCTCACTGCTGTACAACGACAAGTGAGTCCTCTTTCACTTTTCTCAATGCTGAAAACTGCAGGTCTTCATACAATCCACAATCATTTGTTTGTGGAACGCAATTGCGGCCTACATTTACGTCTACATGCAGTTCTTTCCTTCGCCGCCGATGGTGATCCTTATAGGGCAAATCGCTTGGCAGCTTAGTCACGGTACAATATTTCCGCATTCACCATAATCCCGTCTCACTGAGAATGTTTTCCGTCTGCCTTAGTTGGCCTTCGTTAAAAATAAAACTCTTTCAGGTTCATCTTGCATCGTCTACCTCACGTTGAACAAAACGATTCGTCGCGGGGTCATTGAACTTGTCCTGCCTGAAGGATTCGCGAAGTCTTTTAAGAATTATGCCTTCGCCTCGTCTTCCCACGCCTACACGACGACTCCAATCACTGCGATGGCCACCACTAGTCGGCAAGGTTAAGGAATTCTTCTGCTTCCAGCTTCAACAATACATATTTGTCGCATTTATTTGTTTCTTGTGTGAAACTGCTCGGAAGAATAAAGATTGCGAACGAAAATTTACCCTAACGAGTGCTCTTTGCTCTCCCGGAACATGGACTTACTTGGAACAAAATCCTCAAGTCGTGAGAGATGAACCAAGTAAAGCCACTAATCCCGCCGTCGTCGATACCTAGTGCATCTCGGAGACGAGCTTGAATCATTCACCCCCAACGGTAATCCCCTCCTACAACGACGATCGCACCAAAGAACATTGCGAAATCGAGGAAATATTGCAATTTTATCGCTCTTTCGGACTTTGGCCACCAAGAGGATAAGAGGAATCTGCGACGAGAAACATGGAATGCTTCTTCTTGCACGAAAAATCGGCTTTTGCTTCATCGCTTCGAAAAGTGCGCTCATATAAATCTAGGGCGACTGGCTGATATTGGACACTGCGCGCGACTCAAGGATAAAGTTACGATTTTTCTCGGTCTTTTAGATGACGATGCAATCTAAGATTCCTGCTACGAGGGATCTATGGGAATGTTCAGCTATATCGTTAATGGTGGTCCGGATCCTGTGTTGTACAACTGCAGCGGAAAGAGCGTCGAAGATTGGTCTGGCTGTTCTTCAGAGCGTTCCATAACTCTTCAGGTACGCGACTGGTGAGGCCAGCACACCAATCGGTCTCTATTTTCTTATTTCGGGATTCATTTTTGAGGTTTGCCAAAGCTATACTCAAAGATTGAGCTTGGTCAGATTCTCTACCTGCCATGTCTAATAGTCATGGCCAGAGGGGAACTTCTAAAGTACGGCAGTTACAAGATAATGTTTTGTCTTGGAATTGTTGATGTGTCAGCTATATTTGTCAACTCGTTGTTTTGTGGGTTGGTTCAAGCAGCATGTTGTTGACAAAAAAAATTGCATTGCAGCTACGCCATCTTAAAAGGAATGGTTTTCTGTGTTTCTCCGCGATTAATCTACATCATGGGCGATATCGCTTGTGGTTCGTTTCCCTCATTTCCAAATTGTTTTCAGGCGTTTGGGGTTCAGCTTGCTCACTCTGCGTCCTCTTGGCGCTGAATCGATGCGTCGACATGTGGCGACCACACTGGATGCGTTTTCTCTTCGCTGGGCATCGCATTTACTGTCAGTTATGCGAAAATTTAAAACGCTCTAGTCTGGTTGGCTGCTTGTTTGTGTGACTTTCTCTACTTCGTCTTTTTCACAAGGCCGGGACTGCTCAATTCGAAACTGCGAGCGCTCTTCTTTGATCCGATGATCCACGAGAACGAGGTAGCCGCACATGAAAGAAAAAAAGCAAAATTATAAAATTTAGTCTATCCTCTACGTAAACCGTTCGCATGCAGTCAACAATTGCATTGTGTCGTTTATAACGACGATTCTCTACGGCTTCCTATGCTCCCTCGTCTACATTCGATCCAAAGGCGGAAGCGAACGACTAAGTGGTGTTCAGCGACAGGCAAGCGCATTTTTTTTTGTTGATTTTGGGAAAAAGTTTTAGGTTTTCATTCAAGCTTCCATAATTTGCTCGTGCAACGCGATTGCTGCGTATATTTACGTCTACATGCAGTTCTTCCCCTCACCGCCTGTTGTTATCCTCATCGGACAAATAGCTTGGCAGCTTAGTCATGGTAAGAGATTCAATAAGGAAAACTCGTACTGTTGTTGCATCCTTTCGCTGGTGTTGTAGCGGATGTCGTAGTCTTCTGAAAGTTTCTTCGTTGCAGGCTCTTCATGCATCGTCTACTTGACGCTCAATCGAACGATTCGTCGAGGCGTCATTGAACTCCTTCTGCCGAAGGGACTAGCAAAGACCATCAAAACCTACGCATTCGCCTCGTCTTCGCACGCTTACACAACACCAATCACAACCATTCCAAGTGGTCGCCAAGAATGAAGACGCACTGCCTCATCTATTTATTTTCTCACTGTTATGCTATTTCTAAAACTTTAATTTTCACAAATATTGAAGCGTCCCACATGGTACAGAGCAGTGAATTGCAGACCAAGAATTTCATCTTGGGTTGACTCGTCAATTGAGGCTCATCAAATTAACAGTTATTTCGCATCACTTGCGTGATTAAAGTTGTCTCAATTCAATCCAAGCAAATGTGAGGAACCATTTCGAAATCAGCATCGTTTCGCATCTCAGTCTCCATCAGTCTCAGCGTCGCAAGCGGTCGTCTTCATCCATGGTGAGCTCCTCTGCCTCCTCTCTTCACTCGTC
Source organism: Poikilolaimus oxycercus (assembly GCA_034700245.1). Classification (NCBI taxonomy): domain Eukaryota; kingdom Metazoa; phylum Nematoda; class Chromadorea; order Rhabditida; family Rhabditidae; genus Poikilolaimus; species Poikilolaimus oxycercus. The sequence continues at coordinate 7,127 of JAQIXL010000362.1, forward strand.
AGAACTCCCGTGTGCTCTTCGTGGCCTCGCTGCTCCTTGTGCTCGTCGGCCTGACGGCGGCCCGATCGAGCGCGCATCGCCGTGGCGGCGACCCGTCTGAGGAGACGGAGGAGGTGCTCGAGGTGCCCCTCTTCAGCAACTTCGTCCGTCGCATCAGCGGCGATGGTCTTTTGTTCTGAAACAAAACGAAACCGAACAAATGCAGAGGACTTCCGCCTGCCGCGTCGCGCGGTAAAGCGTGCGATCGAATCGGAGTCGTTGTTCGAGCGCCTCGCCGGCCACTTCTTCGACTACGTCGGAAAGCCCGTCAACGTGTAGGCGTCTGAAACACATGCGAGGCGGGGTCTTGCAGGAGCATTAAGCCGAAGAAGCCCACGACGCACTCGCCGAAGCTCGGCAACGCCTGAAGTACCCCAATTCCGTCACTTTCGGAATAAAGAAATGTTGTGTTGTCTTGTTGATGAAGGGTGTTTGAGCAACAAAATAGATGGCAGCGGTTTCACTAGAGATTTGCTTTTGGTCCTTTTAGTTCGAACAAGTTCGTCGCTTATGGTCGCTTGTCTTTGGCTGAAAAAGGGGGTTTGAGTGTCGCCAATCAGCCAACTTTTTTTCCGGCGTCGGTACAGTCAAGCATACGCCCTTGAAGTGCTGATATAGATCGGGATCATTCACCCCACGACAGCTTTCGCCCACGTTTATGATAAGGCCTTCCACTGTCTACAAGCACTCACTAAATGGCGAAATGACCTTATCACGGAAGTCTTTCGATTTCATCAGACCGGTCTCGTTCAAGGCACTCCCGCTAATCACCTCTGCTTACACTGGCTGAAGCATGCACTGGACGGAACTCACTGCCTTTTCATTTCTAGTTGTGGCGTCACTGCAGGACGACGAGTGTGGCATAGTTTCATCAACTCCAAGTCAATTTCCTTCGCGTCATTCTCGATCGGTCAACCATCGAGGAGACTTTCAAGTGCGTTCCATGTTGCACCTTGAATTCACATTTGCTGTAGATCATTGGTGGTGATGTGGCCGCTGTGGGTCAGTGGCCGTGGCAAGTGAGAATTCACGATGAAAATGGCGTATTCTACTGTGGCGGCACGCTGATTTCACGCAATCACATCCTCACGGCCGCGCATTGTCAGGATCGATGCAATCCGTCGAAGGAATGTAATCAAGCCGTTTAGGCTTGTCGTGCCTGCCCACTCCCAACGTTCTGCTCACGATCGTACGTAGTGGTTGCGCGAGTAGAAGTCGATCTATGGATTTAGAGCATCAGAGGTGATTTTTGGCGCCGAGTGCAACTCAAAAACTTACCGTTGTACTCATGAACAGCAAAAAAGAAGCGTTGCTCGGTTTGATGTTCACCCAAGTTATCAGCGTGGCATTGAGTGCGGCCACGATATCGCTATAATCACGGTCTGGATTTGTCTTCGAGTCAAAAATGCGGTTTAGCTCAGTCACCCAGTCAACTTCTCCGAGGTCGTCAGACCTATCTGCCTCAGCGACGACCGTGTGTCTTTTAATCATTCAAGTGGATTTGTATCCGGATGGGGCGACTACACGGGTTGGTTAATGTTTTTTTTCGTGTAGCTACTAGGGTTCCGAACCGAACCGAACCGAAAACCGAAAAAACCGGTTTTAACCGATTTTTTTTTGAAAACCGATAAACCGATTTTTTCCAGAAACCGAAAAACCGAAAAACCGATAACCCGATTTTTTGCTCGAAAAACCGGTTTTTATAAGTAGGTCATATAAACCGAACCGATAAACCGAAAAACCGATAAACCGCTTTTTCCCAAAAACCGATGAACCGGTAAACCGAAAAACCGATTTTTTCGAACCGATTCGGAACCCTAGTAGCTACTTTTTAGTCGGCGACAATGGGACTACAGCCGATGCAGCAAGCGAACAGTTGCTTCATGTCGAAGTGACCGTTCGGGAATGCAATTCGTGGCGCTGCATGATTACAGTGCATGATCATCAAATCTGTGCCGGCGATAATGGCCGCGGAATCGCCAAGGTTGGTCCAAATAATATTTCAACCGCAAACGAGCGCGTTTTAGGGTGATAGCGGAGGTCCTCTACAGGTTCAAGATTCACGAGGCCGCTGGTTTCAAATTGGAATCACATCCTTCGGACACAACAAAGTTTTCGAACAGGATATATACCCATGTAGGATAACCTATACACATATTCCTGAAAATCTTATGTTTCAGCTGTTTTTACGAAAGTGTCTGCATTCTGTGACTTCATCAAAACGGCAACAAATAAATCAGTCGAATGCAGAACGCCCAAGACCGCCAACACCCAGCGTTCTGCCTTTTCATTCGTCTTAATTCTTATGGTTTCTTTCTCTCTGCCATTGTAAAGTAAGGTTACAATAAATTTTTCGTTCAGTATCGAGAGTAATTGCCACGTTTACGTTTTCGTTTTTTTAGTTGATGTTTGAAACGCTATGGAAACAACGATGAATAAGAGTGCGAATCGAGAAGAACTTTCAGCAGATGTCGCGCTCGGTTATGGGACAAACAACTAGCGGGCGTATCGGTCCGATAAGGGGTGCATCGAGGTGAAGCGTTTTTTCATTAACCCTATGGTAACGGAATTTCGAAAGCGGCCTGCCCAAAAATTCTTATCAGCTTGTTCACTTCCTTCAGCCCAAAAAGGGAAAGCGGCAGCCTCCCCCATCCCATCCTTGACCAACATGCATTCGATGCTTCTCCTTCTCTTTTTGTGTTGCGTTGTGGCGTCTTTGGAGTACGAAGATTGTGGCATAGTGTCGCAGCTTCCTCCTCCTCCTCCTGCTCCTCCTCAAAGTAATCCTCATCGTCAATCACGCTCTCATCGATCGCTTAAACAGCATCACGGAGACTTTCGAGTAAGTTTTTTTTCGCGAGAGACAAACAATAATTGATTACAGATAATTGGCGGTCAAAACGCAGCCATTGGTCAGTGGCCATGGCAAGTGGGAATTCGTGACGCGAATGGAGTCTTCTATTGTGGCGGCACGCTGATTTCGCGTCGTCATGTTCTCACTGCTGCAAGTTGCCAGGATCGCTGCGAGGTGCCTCGCGAATGCCACAAAGCTGCCAGCGAATGTCGAGCCTGCCCTGTGCCGATGATTTGTGCACAAACGTAGTGCTTTTGCTCAAAACAAGAAATGCTGGTTCGAATTAGGGCATCGGAGATTGTTTACGGTGCCGGCTGTGACTCCAAGGACGGCAGATGTTCTCAGCGTTTCAGCACAACGGACTTCCATGCTCATCCAAGTTTTCGTACGAACATTAACTGCGGCCACGATATCGCCATAATTACTGTTTGATATTTGTTTTAGTTTCTTATCACGAAGTGTTTTTTAGCTGCGGAACCCTATCTACTTCTCCGAAGTCGTGAAACCAATTTGTCTTCACGACGGCAGCGGCAAGCTGAATTATTCAAGTGGCGTCGTGTCTGGATGGGGCGACTATGTACAACGGTTCATTTTTGTTTTTAAAGATTTAGTATATGTATTGTACAATAAAATGAAAAATTTTGATTTTAGTGAACAACAGCCGGAAACTATCCGCTGCGCCAAGCGACGATCTGCTGCACGTAGAAGTCACAATTCGTGGCTGCGACTCATGGCGTGTGGATACGCAATTGTATGAGCATCAAATCTGTGCGGGAGACAACAATCGAGGAGTTGCCCGTGTTAGTCGACCTGTTCGAAGCTCTAAAGAAAGAGTTTTTTGATTCAGGGCGATGGCGGCGGTCCTCTACAGTTGCAGGACGCAGAAGGGCGTTGGTTTCAGGCGGGCATAAACACCTTCGCGGATGATGACAACGTTTTCGACCAAAATATGTATCCGGGTATGGTGGAAACTGCTCTTAAGGATGCTAAAAAATGTTTCAGCAGTTTTCACGAAAGTGTCCTCATTCTGCGATTTCATCAAGAATGCAACTAGTGGCGAGGCCACGTGCCGAACGCCCAAATCGGCTTATGCACACCGCTTCATTGCATTGTTTATCCTTCTGGCTGCTTTCTGTGCTCTGTTTTAGAGGTTTTGATAAACGCTTGAATACAGCTGTTATTCCGTAGTTTGCAAGCGCTCGAATGGTCAATTGAAGACCAACAAGTAGCGAAAGTTTTCTTTTATTGTGATCGGTCAGCTTCACGCAAGTGCATCGCCTGCGAACTTTCCCATTGTTTGCGCGGATTGGGAGACTTTGAGACAACCAGCCAGTCAGCCAATTTATCATAATGTCGGGCAATCTGGGGTAAACCTCTCAAGGACCGGTGGGCTCACTAAACCCTCGAGGCTTTTGCTCACACTTCTGATAAGGTCGCAACTGACAGCGAAGCGGTGCCATCACAGAACTTATCGATTTCACAACTCCCGTCTCGCCTAATCTGTTTTCCCCTCGTTCACTACTCGCAGCATGCACTGGGGGCAGTTTGTCGCGTCTTTGCTTCCACTAGTAGCAGCGCTTGATCAAGACGATTGCGGCATCGTGTCGCCGCTTAGTTCCCATCATTCACGCCATTCTCGATCGCTGAATCGTCGAGGAAAATTTCAAGTGCGTTTCGTTTTACGTGCGCCCAGCATTTGGCCAATTGTAGATCATTGGTGGAGACGTTGCGGCAGTGGGTCAATGGCCGTGGCAAGTGGGAATCCGTGATATTGGATCGGACCATAAGTTTCTATACATTTGGATCTTTGCTTCATCGAACAAGGTCTTTTGCTCTATTTCTTCAACCATAGTCTTCCGCACCCCTTCACCACCTAGCACACCAAATTTGAGCTAGAGAGCTTCATTCCTGTGCGAGAACGAGACGAAAATAGACAGCCTCCTCCAAAGGGTGAAATTCAGTTGAAAATCGTTGAAGGTTGCCGCGACGAGCCAACTGTACCGGCTGAGAGCCCTTGCTATTATAAGTCTATCGCCCTTGAAACCCGGACGAAATCCGTGAAAAACAGCCTGAAAACCAACCCCGTGAATCACCGTGGAAAAGTGCCATGCAAAGCGCGGTTTCAAAACTCTTTCTTATGGTTCGCAGAAATTAACTGCCGAAATTAACTTCACTAATGAATTTGGAATGAAACCGTAAAGTGCATAGCGGTTTTTCACGTTGATTCGCAAAGCTGGTTTTCAGAGAGTTTTGAACGAATTTCGTCCGGGTTTGAAGGGCGATAGACTTGTGATAACAAGGACTGTCTGCTGGTTCAGTTGGCTGGTCGCGGCAACCTTCCCTGATTTTTAACTGAATTTCACCCGTTGGAGGAGACTGTCTATTTTCGTCTCGTTCTCGCACAAGAATGAAGCTCTCTAGCTCAAATTTGGTGTGCTAGGTGGTGAAGGGGTGCGGAAGACAATGGTTGAAGAAATAGAGCAAAAGACCTTTTTCGATGAAGCAAAGATCCAAATGTATAGAAACTTATGGTCCGATCCAATACTTACGCGTACGCCTACTCTTATCCACAACTAGAAACAATTCCGGAATTCGCTTATTACTATGCTTCGGATTTTCTTGCATATTATGACGATAATACATTGGCCTTTCCGTGAGCTTTTTCTTTATCTCTGCCGCAATGGGCAACTTAAATTCCAGCATTGACAACCCTTTCATCGATAAAGTCGACTATGCTACCACGATCCGCACAACCACGGGCGATTCGGCAATAAACATTTTGCGCGTTAAAAACAATTCAACACTTATCTACGACCAGATTTTATTTTTCTACCTTTGGAGTAAGTTTTTTAAATTTGCGCTGAGCTTCTGCTTTAGATTCGGAGCAAGAATTATTTGTTATCGAATACGTCGACGGGCATCGTGGTTTTGAGTTCGCCAGCGGTACTATTCGGCTTCTTTTCGCTCGCTCGAAAACACGAAGACCTCGTCTCGGATTTTATTCACCTGCAATAGATTCGCTTGTTGGCAATTTCAACTTTGCTCTAATTATAAAACCATTCGCCGCCAACGATAGACGCTCCCTTAATTTTACCTTGTGAGCTTTTTTTTAATCAATGTGGCACATTTCAGGCAAGATTTGAGAAAAAGCGCCTTCTTTGGCTTGCCATGGCCCATAATTTCCGTTCAATATCTCGGCTCTGTGGAAAAGCTGCAACTAATCTTCGCTAACGAACGTGGGTAAACATTTTTTCTCAAGTTGATTCTTCAGTGGACGTGGAGGTGCACACAGACATGGCAATGCTTCGAGAGTGGACCGTGGACGAGTTTACAGCAACGCTGCTGGCCGCCGGCATGGAACCGACGTTTTACGCCTTTGTCTCATCGAAGCCCGTCCTCTTCACCATTGACTACATCCACCTCTCAGCGAAATCTTCCTTAACATTGGTGGTGGACGAACGCGATCATCTTGCTTTGGAGGAGCTCAAAAACGGAACGACCTTCGACTATCCAACAAGTGGCAAACAACGCTTCAGACTTGACGCCGCTCTTGCCAACGTTAGCGATCGATTTCGAATCTCCTTCAGAACGGATGTCATTCTCGAGGGAACCACAACAACTTCTTTAGCTCTCAAACGTTCAATTGTTTGCATAGTTCTTGTAGCAACTCTAGCCATTAATGTTTGGTAATTCTGAATGAAAATAGTAGATGCGAATTGTACGCGCTGTGTATAAAAGAGTATTGCTTAAAAGTATTTCTAACGGAAAGCAAATCATCGTACTTGGAAAGGGCGATTTTAGGGCTTTTATTCGAAACTTGAGTGCATCTTTAAGTGTTGTTTTAGGAAGCATTTCCACAGCGCCAACTTTACAGCAACCATTTATTCACTTCCAAATATTGCGTTTCAAAGGCGTGAGAGTTACGCACGCTAGATATCGGACATCACGCTGACTGCTTGTTATGGTCACGGATCTCCTTCGCTTCCTCCAGGAACTCGCGTGCGCGTCTGAAGACGAACAGAGTCCAGAGTTGGAGAAGGAAGAAAATCATGAGAAACAAGAACAACAGGAGCGCATAGAAGGCCACTCCTCGATCTTCATCATCCGCCGAATTGAAATATAACAGCGGCGGACAGACGATAGCCAGTGTTCCCAGAATAACGAGCAACACCATCTAAACCCTTAATTAATGTGTTGTACGATATTATTGCTTATTCAGCCTTCCGAAACACCGGCTAAACCGATTTTTCATTCTCGGTTCAGTTTCGAACCCCAGCAACTAATGTTCATCGCACCGTGTGCATTATGACAGGTCGTAGAGAGCCGCTTTCTCCGCCACTCTTCAAGGCCTTGTGAGCGAGCCCGAAGACGACGCATCCAATGGGGTAGAGGCCAAGAATGCTTCCGAGAAACCCGCGCGATGCAGTATCTGTGCCGCAGTCTGAACCAAGAATTTGGATCCATAGGACAAAAGAGACCTTCACATTTGTGCGACCGAAGAAGCACCGATATTTCGGCTGTTGAAGAAGATACTCGAGAAGCACAGCAACACGCGCCGTATCGGAAGTCGAAAACTCAAACGACGCGACTGCGGAATAATCCGTTAACTGCGACGTCGAGTCCATATTAGGGCTTTCTTAAAAGAGACCAAAAAATTGAGACATTGTTGAACTAAAATTGCATTCGGCCAAGAAAACAGTGGCCAGAGCTAATAATAATAATATTGTAATAATAATGAACTGAGGGGGCTAGCAACCGACACTAAAAATTTCCGCAAAGTCTGCGTTGTGAGAACAAAATGCGAGCACATCCGGTAGAGTTTTGAGTGCGCGTGAGGACAAGCGAGGAGCCCTCATCGATTGTCGAGCAAAACCGCTTGTGCGAGATGTTTGCGTTGCGTTCTTCGACAGTACGAGCAAGTAAACACGTTTCGTGACGACTGAAGTCTACGAAAGTGCGATTTGTCAAAGATGATGCAACAGCTTTTCCTCATCGCTTCTCGACATTCATCTGGGCATAAGGCGGCCATCCGTATAAGGGGGGGGGGCACAAGCTAAAGAGGGGCCAAATAAAAGGGGGCCAAGTCGCGCCCCCTCAGTGAGGCAAAAAACAAACTCCAGGTGCGTAATCCACTAGGGGTCGACCATTGAGTCCGGAAAATATTGGCGAGAATAATCCGAAGCTTTACAGTCAAGTCTGTATGTGGATCACATTGCCGCTATTCCAGTTCAGCTACTGCGGTGAGGCAAACTTTATCGTGTTAAGAAGGAAATATTCATGAACTCTTTCTATGGACATGGAGCTGTGGCCGGCTGCTTGCATGCTGCATTGCGCATCTGCTGAAAAGACGCACATCAATGTTTCGTATGCTAGGCGAATTCAGTTTATTCAGCTGCCCCGTTACCGGTCTCCCTGCTCGTCTTCTCCGTGTTTGAGCATGCTAACCTTAGGGAAAGCTTTTGGAAAACAAGAACGAAATTAACAAGCAAGAACTGACCCAACTGCAATCCAGGGTGTTCCAAGTAGGGTTAGTGTCCCGACCGATTTGAATACAATTTTCTTGAACTGGCGGGCCAATTGGTATCGAATCACCACGGTTGTCAAAGATTCCAAAGATGTAGTAGTCGACGGTTGTGCCATCTCGATAGTACCAATCCGTGAAGAGGGTTGGAATTGGTCGATCACCGTACGGAGCGACGATATCCGTCTTCAAGCCGATGCACGTGCCAAAATGCCAATCGTAACCAAAACCGCTCCGTGGTGTGTATGTCGGGCTGGTATCGTATGTGGGAATATACGGAATGTCAAGGTCTAATTGTAAGAAAGGTGAATCATTAACAACAAACGACTCACTAGAAATAAATGTATTCTCGTCTGCCGAATGAATCGAAGCAAGATTTGCACCAAGTGACTCACACGCGCCCTGCGCCTCGTCACATCCGTTGACGAATTCGCCGCAGCCTTCGAGGACACCACACGAATTTGGCGGCCCATTGAGAAGCTGAGAAATTGAAAATGAAAAGCTAAAGCTGCAAACCAAGTAGCAACTGCTCGTTCCACCAAAAGTCATGCATGTCCAGCCGTCGGGACACACTGGAGGCGTAGTGGTAGTCGTCGTGCTTGTCGAAGTTGAAGTTGAAGTTGATGTGGAAGTTGTCGTCGTCGATGTCGGCAAGTGGTTGTTGTCAGAGATGTTGTCCTTGTAGTCGGAGTGGTAGTCCGTCTCGTCGTCGTCCTACTTGTCGTCGTTTTCCGCGTTGGCAGAATAGTCCTTTGGAAAGGAATAGTTTTTAAACAGGCATCAATACCGACTAGGGACAATAGAAGGAGCTCGGGAGCCCACATCAACAAGCGTCAGACGACCTGCCTCCTTCTGACTGCGATCTTCGGTGGGGGAACGGGGCTCTTGACCCGGTTGATCATGCAGACATCGCGCGACACTACGTGTGGTTCTGCGCATTTCTCCGATGCTTTGATTTTGTGTGTCACCGCTGGCCTGATTGTCTAGATCGCCTGCAGCTGGTTGGACCCAATGAAAAGGAAGGGGAGAATTGCGAAGAGGATGCGAAGCATGCAAACCACTACACGGGTTCGCTATGTACGACGCGTTCACAACGGATTCACAGACAATCTATTGTCCATTGTTTCTTTGCATGCCTTCATCTACGAGGCTATGAACATGGGCACTGCAAGTTGCCCTGATGCCGTTTGTAGATAAAAATGAATGCTCTTGCTTCAGTTCTTAACACACAAAACTTTATCAGTCAAGATGACAGCGTGATGACAGATGAAACAGAAAAAGGTCATGAGGCAGAGAGTCGCCAGCTCAACTCACAAAATAATGCACGTTGTTCCCGGGACAGAGAGACTCAAACTGACGGGGCAGTTTTTCGCACACGTACTGAAAGAAATAAGAAGGGCATCAGCACGAATCGATGTCTTTCTCAGCTGGTTTCACGAGTTCCTGCGCAGCGCGATTCTTGTTGCGTTGATTGAGAAACTGAAGAAGTGCATTCTCCCGCTTTTGTTGATGTGAGCCTCCAGCGCGCATAGTCGCGAATCCGTTGCTCTTCGGCAACCAACGCGGCTTCCAATTCAGTTATGTGCTGAGGAGGAAAATTAAACTCTTTTAAACGCTAACTTCGCTGCCCATCTTCACAAGATGAGTGCCTAAGGCCTTCTGATTGTCGCTAAAACTTGGGCGTTGTTCTGGATCTTCATGCCAACAAGGGAGAAGGATCTCCTCGTATCTAAAACTTTATGGAGAATTATATTGGCTTACAATTCAGGGCATAGGCTGGGTCGCTTCAGTCTGTCGCCTTTCTTCAAGAACTCGTAAATCTGAGAAGGATTGTAGCCAATAAAAGGAGTGTCCCCCAATGTGAAGATCTCCCATAAAGTGACTCCAAACGACCAAATGTCGGACTAAAAAGATTAGCTTTTAAGGAAAATCCAACTTGGACTGTAAATTTCCAGGTTTCAAATGTTTCAACAGCAAGCCATTCCGTCGGCAGTCCACTTTCCGATTTCATTTGATAGTAATTTCGAGCTCTCGCGAGACCAAAATCAGCGATTCGAACGATGTTTTCCGAGGTGAGAAGAACATTTCTTGCTGCCAAATCTCTGTGAATACACTAAACGCCTATTTTTTTCAATTTGTATCCGAAGAAGCTTACGGGAACTTTACTCAAGTAGTCCATTCCATTTGCAATTTGCCAAGCAATATAGAGAAGCTCTTTTGTCATATCGTCGCCTTTTAATGCTAGTTTTTCTTGATTCTCCGAGTTTGTTGGTTTCAATGTGTCTTGAGATTCTTCAAAACTGTTTCTCACGTTTTTAGTTGTGCTGTCACAGCACCAATTAAGGACAAAACGTTTGGGTGGATTCCAACTGACGAAAGGATTTTTAGTTCGTCGACCAATGAAGTTATTTGAACGATGTCCAGTGCATCACACGGATACTTGACAGCGACTTGAAGCTTTGTTGTGATCTCGATTCCATTTGGTGTTTTCTCCTCCTTCTTTAAGTAGGCAACGCGGACCATTCCATAATTGCCCCAACCAAGCTGAAATATAGTTTTTAAAATATTTTTTATAAAAATGAAAAATCCAAATAAAAATACTATATTTAAAAAAAATTAAAAGCGGTTATCAAGCAACCTTTTCTTTCGTGATGTCAAGGTTTTCATAGCAGATCTCAAAGCTTTTGTCGTACGAGAGACTCTCAAGCTGTTGGTCCAAGGGTACATCCTTTTGAATTCTGAAAAAGTTTCCAAAAGTAAAACATATCTTACGGATCGAGCTGTTGATTCAGTTCATTGGAGAGATTTCTCAACGCAATCTCTAGAACCAGCGATCTTCGTCGTTTTTGTACTCCATAAATCAGCAAAACAATTGCAATGCAGAGAATTGCGGCTAAAGCGCCGATTGCAATGTATTGTTGAATGTTTGATGGAATGCCCACAACCTGCACAAAGCTTGTTTCAGCTAATTGTAAGAGAGCTACCGTAGTCAGAAATTCTTGTGACGCATTCCCAGCTCGATTCATGGCTACACATTTAAACAGGCCCTGATCGGTTTCGGTAACTTGGCGTAGATGGAGGATGGTAGTATTACTTCCGTCATTTTTATAAGGCTCAAGTTTGCCAGTAAGAGAATTGGCTTTATACCTGAAGTCTTCAGTATAAGTTTAGACCGTAAGAAACTGCCATTGAACAACGGGCCCAGGATTTCCTCTGGCGTCGCATTTGAGGGTTGCGTCACTTCCAAATTTTAACTTGGTTGTGCCGTTAGACTTACTCTTGTGCGCAACATAAGGCGCAAGCACTTTTAAAACCTAAACATTCAAGTTTTACAGAAGTAGTGGCGTTTTGAACAATGTTCGTCCTTATCCCAAAGTGTTTCTCGCTTATGACGTTGCGGTCCTGAATGAAATAAAACAGTACCTCAATGGTGACGTTCAGCCGTTCATAAGGTTCGTTTCTCTTTAGCACGTCATTCGCCTCACTGGAATTTAAATAAATAAATACTTCAGCAAAAACAATAATTCGATATTGCTCGAACCTCAGTTGCATGAAATCAGTCACTTGACAAGAATAAACACCAGAATCCGCTAGTGAAACATTTGTGAGGAGAAGCCCAATCCTGATGATACGCTCTAAAGAATTGCTTTCCAACTTTTTTTATCTTTCGATTTTAAAAAACGTCAAAATATTGCTTAATTGTAAGCGAAGAGCAAACCATTAACTTCTCGGGTGTTTAATTTTGCATCCCCATTGATAATCCTAGGGTCATTTATCAGTATTAGATCGTCGTTATAAGACCACGTAGGAACGTGACTGTAATAAGTCTTCTGTTTTGACTCGGCACAAACATTTGCGTGAAAGGAGGAAAGTCACAGTAAATCCGCACGGTGTCACCTTCAAAGATACTCGAATTTGCTTCATTTTGCAAAGCCGATGTTGGCTTATCGATTACGACTCTCGAAATTGGTCGGTAAATAGACGATATAAGAAGCCGATCAGTAATAGTGTCTTGCTGAAAAAAATACAATAGAAATAATTTTGTATTCGATGCACGTGCAGTGCTCCAATGAGTAAGACATGCGACAACTTACGTGAGCGCCTTGTTCAATAAAACACTGAATCTCGGTATGCTCGTAGTCTAGAAATTGCTCTCCGTGCCAAGCAACTGAAGTCTCTCGCTCTCCGTGCTTCTCTTGTATTTCGCTTGGGTCGATGTTCTCCCAGCGAGTCCAGTGATTCGATCTAATTTTAAGTAAGTAATTTTCGTCTTTAGACGTATTTTTTCTTCGCGGCCATAGTCTTTCGGACATTGCGTTCTAAATACTTCAGGTACAATATTTACCGAATTCGTAGCCTGATGTTTGTGTACATGTTTCCCTTGGCAACGCATGCAATATGTGCATTGTTATCATCGACAAGCAGACGGATTCCGCCAAAGAATGTATGCGGACGAAATTCTAGCGCCGCGTCAATCGAGCGAGGAATAACAGAAACGTTCCAGTCAACGTAGCCAAATGGCGCATTGTCCCATACGTATCTATGAAAGTGTTTTTCAACCAAGTCTGCTACCGTCCGGAATGTGCAAGCGAAACTTTAGAAAGTTTCAGACACAGATCGACTTTGAAAAAGTTCGTCTTCCCTATTTGTGCTGTGTTAATGGTAGCGTAATGAACGGTCGTCCCTTTAATTTCGTCCTGAAAATATTGGTACAAAAGTTTGACATCTATGAAAAAAATACCCTGCTCCAAGCTTCGACGTCCATCGTTTCAAAGGACAACCACAGAAGAAATTCGGTATCTTCGTTCAGTGTAACAGCATACGGTGAGGCTGTGAAGTTTCGCAGCTTGAGGACATAAAACGTCTTTTCCTGTCAACTTGCAATATTATGTTAACGCGCGTGAAAATCTATTAAATACATTTTTTGATTTGATTCGTAGAAAAAATGTTCTTCAAATTAAAAGTTGCTCACCACAAGCACAAAATAGGCTGAGGCGTTACCAGCCCGGTTGATGGCGGTACATGTAAAATTACCGTAATCTTTTTCAGCTATGCGAGGAATAATAAGGCGACCTTCACTATCCACTTGTTTCGGATCGTACAGCTTACTGTCTTTGTACCTTACGAATGTTTTTTAATTCGAAATGAGCGAACCATCGAATCGACGGCCGAGGACTTCCGGTGAATTCGCACGTCAAAGTAGTAGTAGTTCCTCGACTTAATTCGATCGTCGTCGGACTTGTACCGATGTGGACTAGTGGTTTGCTTGCAACAATCTAATCATGAAAAGTAATATTGTAATTATAGGCAAGCAATACCGAAATATTTACAGCAAAAATTTCCTTCTCGTTTTCGTTGGCAGAAATACAGGCGTATTCGCCGCTTTGATTACTTTTCACACTCTGAAGCACAATTGACGCAGAAACTTTGAAGTCTTCTTGAAGTACACGCGATTCTTTAGAGATTGGCTTTCCATTGAACTGCCACGAAATTTTGCTAAAATATTGGTTTGAATAAAAACGCTGGTTAATAATAAAAGATAGGAAGCGAAGCACTTACAGCGCAGGATGAGGAGGCAATTCGCACACTAAAACGACATCGTCGCCTTCAAAGATTTCGCTTGGTTCTTCACCCGGAAATACGTTCTTTAGGGGTTTAAAAGCCCTCAAAGGACGCTGGCTTGTCACGTTTGTTGCGTAGAGCATCTCGATGCTTGTCAGCGTCTGTCTTCCTTGTCTGAGTCTACAACAAAAGAGGTACCTCGTTTCCAATCGGCAAGCTACAGTTGATGATAAAACTTTCCTTCATAATAAAATTATTGTCACCACGTGGAGACAATTTCAAAACTGTAGAGTTGCTAACATACGCTCAATGTTATTATTTGTTTAAAACTGCGATACGCATGCCTACCTAATGTACTTGATTTCCAAAAGTTTAGGAATAGGATAATTCGGTCCGCGATCAGACCTGTACACTCCGTGCAGAGCAAAGTCTAGAACGTAAGTCATGTCATTATTGCCTAGTAGTTTCTGCAATGAAAGACATTTACGATCTTCGTCAGGGTCACACCTCCCATCCACTTTGGTCTTGTTTTCGACAATGAACGCCTAACGGTGCTTCAATCGGCCAGAACCGAATTCCAAGAAACTCTATCACCGGGGCAAGCGTTACGACAACTACTGAGAGGGTCGTATTTTCCAGCTCCGTTTCTGCATAGTTTTTAGTGTAAGAACGCAATTGGCGAATATTACCTTGGTGAAAATACGACACCGTTAACAGTCTGGGCATTTGCTTGAAACGTCCTTGCAACCAGTGCGCTTTTACACGTGTTAACTCTCGGGACACCTAAAAACTTGAGTTTCTAAAAAAGTCGCCAAAAATACCACCTGAGGAGTGTGTTGAGAAATTGTGCCATCATCCGTTTTCCTGAGGCATTCGCCGATTGAACAAATTAAAAGAAAGCAGATAATTTTAAGATTCATTTCGCCGAATCGCAAATTGAAACGTCGAAATAAGGCAGCCGTGCCTGACGCAGTGCCAATTATGGCCGTCAAGAGAACTGGGACTGGTTGAGGAGACGACAGCCGTGTGTTGATATCACGACAGGTTTTGCTCGTCGCGCTTGACGTCTCCGCAATCGATCTGCTGTGTCTCCTGTTGAAAACGAAGAGCTGACAACTAAGCCTTTCCAGCTTCACTTGTCATCAACACGATCCGAGAACGTCTGTCTTATTTTGGATCAGAAAGCTTGTAACAACACTGCAGTGTCAACTTAACAGTAACCATTTATTTTTCTGCAAATATTGTGTTTTCAAACGAGTGCACATCTTACAATTAGCTGGCGAAGGCTATGTTGACTCCCTGTTGAACACGAATCTCTTTGGCCTCCTCCAGGAACTCTTGGGCGCGTCGGAAGACAAACAGATTCCAGAGTAGGACAAAGAACATAATCGAGAGGAAAATGAACCGATAAACCGCACTGGCGGCAGCATCATCTTTGATCTTCGCTGGGACGTGGACGTTGAACAGCGGCGGACCGATGATCGTCAATATTCCCAAAATAACGAGCAACACGATCTAAAAATTAAAAAAAAAGGTGCATCTATAAATACTCCTCGCACCGTGTGTATTATGACAGGTCGTAGAGAGCCGCTTTCTCCGTCACTCTTCAAGCCCTTGTGAGCGAGCCAAAATACGACACATCCAATGGGGTTAAAGCTTATAATGCTTCCGACAACCCAGAGCGACACGAGCACCTCTGCTACAGTCTACACAAACAAATTTCCTTCGCAGAAAAAATCAACCTTCACGTTTGTGCGACCGAAGAAGCACCGATATTTCGGCTGCTTGAGAAGATACTCGAGAAGCGCAGCGACTTTCACGGGTTCAGAAGTCGTCTGGAGAGAAGACTCGAGCGGAGCGATTGTGGGACAGTTCTCTGTCGGATACGGCAAGTCCATTTCGGCTGCCCTAAAAATGCTTCCAAAATTTTGGCAATAAGCGGCAAGACATTTGACAGAGAGAATCTCGACTCATGACAAAATAAAATGAGGACAATTCTGGTACGTCAGTGAACGTTGGGGGGAGAGACCGCCTGCGCTAAATGTTTGCATTGTGCCCCCTTCGACAAGACAAGCAAGTAAACAGCTTTCCTGACTCCGAGTGTCCCGAGGACCAAGGGCCGAGTATTGAACATGTGAAAGCATCCAATGCTGGCGTTTAGTATTTAGTTGCGCTGAAGGTTAACGTATAAATAGATTTTAAAAAGTTCTGTACTAACTTGTATTGCTTGTAAAGGTCCAAATAAATATAATTATCAAAAGCAGCGATTGTTAGCTCTTTGTCATGTTCTTGCATGATAGGTGAACTGATTGTAAGCCAACCATTTGACAGCAGGTGTTTTATTCGAGCCAAATTAGTAGCAGCGCTTTGCTTCAAGATTGGCACACGATTTGGAAAATCTTTCGGAAATCGCCGACACGCAGCCTCACGTCGTGCGACTTCAAATTCATCGCAGAGGTCTGCGAGACATTGTTCGTGCGCCATTTCTCAAAGTCAAAAAAATGTCTCGTGAATAATCTTCAGCACTGTACGATATTTATCCATCGCGTTTTTGCTTTGCCTGTTTGAACATCACAATTTCAAAGCCGTTTAACAAGTGTGCGCTGCGCCTTCTATCTGCTTCTTCGATTCGAATTTGGCGCCTTTTCTGCCTTTCCCACACTTGTTAGCACTTTAACCCTTCCATTGCGCGTCGACTTCGTCTTACTACTCCTCAGTTTCATTGAGAAAATGGTCTACAGGAAGAGCTTTCCAGTCGCCGGTGCAACAATTCGCTGCGAGGTTCGTTTTTCTCGTAAAGGAATAGTTTTATTGTCGCTCATTTAGGAATTGCCCCTTCGATCCGAACAGGATCGCCGCGAAGATTGCCGCCAACTCTCCGTAAGCATTAAGCCCGAAGATCTCCCCGCAGACTTTGATGAGTTTTGGTCTCTCACCTTGCAGCTTTGGGTGAATAGTTTTTGTGTTCCTCAATCATGGATTGTTTCTCTCTCGGCTGAGAGCGCATCCTCTCAAATCTCGGTCAAGATGGGCGACTACGGCTTTCCCGAGATCAATTGCGAGGTTCTGGAAGTGGACATTCATCCTTCTCACGCGCTTTTCAAAGAGAGAAATCTAGCTCTGTCGAAGGGCTACACCTATCGAGTCTTTTTCAAAGCTGGAGATTTACATGTCTACGTGAACAAGGAGGTCCTCCAACTCGACTCCCCCTACTTTCGACAACTTCTCTTTCAAATTCAAAATGCTGAGTCTCTAGTACTGGAAGACGTCACGAGGAAGGAGTTCCTGGAATACGTCTACAGTATTCATCCGCCGACACTCAAGCTTACAACCGCGAGAATCCATCGAATCATTCTTCTCGCTAAAACCTTCGGAAATTTGACTCTTCTCGCGGCTTGTCAGGAATTTCTAAGGAATTTGGACCCGGAGAAAGCGTCGGACAAGGCTCAGATGCTCGTGTGGAGTGACGCCGCTTGCCTGCCTCAACTGTTTGGAAAGACTATCGACGAAATAGACTTTAGAGCTTTTCAAAGCTTTAATTTAGAAGTGGTCTTGCAGTTTGAAGAAGAGAACCGACGTCGACTTCTCGAGCGTCTTTTTGGGTTCCTCGGAAAGAAGCAAGTTGTTCCGCCCATCGAATTTAAGTCAACTTTGCAAAAGAGGCATCGCTTTCTTGTCAACAGGAAGTCGGCCGAAAAGAAGGGTTTCGATTGTATCCTCGCGTTTGATGCACAGAAGGATGCCAAAGTCTATGTGAAAGCCTCGCGGCTGGCCTTGCAGTCCACCTTCTTCAAGAAGCTTCTATTCAATCAGTCTGGTGAACTTCTTCAACAAAAACTGAAATTGAAGGACGTGAGCCAGGAAGAGTTTCTCGAGTATCTCCGCAATGTTTATGCACCAAATACGCCTCTGAGCCTCAATCGTGTGGGACTTCTTCTTCGGCTTGCCAACCGATTTCAAAATCTTGTCCTTCAAAAGCAATGTGAAGACTTTCTTTGCGATGCAACACCAGCAACGATCGAAGAGAAGCTCGTCGTCCTCGAACTCGCCGACTCCTACGCCATCTCGGATCTCTTCTCGGAGGCTCTTCTCAAGTTTAAAGGCTCTGATCTTAATGCGTTGGACGTGGAGAGAACCCTGAAACTGAGGTCCGACAATTTGAAAGCCGTCATGGAACGAGTGTTGGAGGAAGCCGATCTTCGCTACCGAAAACTGGAGATCTTTAAAGTTTACCTTCTAGCTTTATTTCTCTTCGGGGTTTTCGCTTCTTTGATCTGTCTTCAACCGTCTTCGAAAGAGTGATTATCAGAGAAGAGCAATTTCTTCATTACTTTACTTGAAATCTGTAACTGTGAGTCCAATTTCATTTCGATAAAAGAGTCCGCAACAACAATACCTTGGTTTGAGTTCACTCACATCAGGGCAAGCGTTTAGATTCTCATTGAGAAAGGGGCCCTTTGAAACACGCCCTAACGACTGATGCAAAATCAAGTGAGCAATTGCGTCTCGCAGCGAAAGAACGTTGTCACCTTACCCAATTACTTTCGGCAAGAGTATCGATTGTCTCTGTGTCGCCCTCAGAGTGTTCCTCTTTTCAGACCATGGATGCGTTTATTCAAGAAGTTCTTGATAAATCAGGTCAGAAGATTGAATGTCGAATCGGCTCTGGCGCTTTTGGAAAGGTATATTTGTGTCGGTACGTAACAATTATCTTGCTAACGAATGCATGATAAAACCGGATTTGTAGCAACACAAATTATGAAAAGTATGCATTAAAAGTTGTTGAAATCCCCGGCATCGACGACATGGAAAACTATTTGACAGAAGCTCAAATTTGCTCAGGATTGCCATTCCATCCAAATATTGTACGCTTTATGAACCACACAGTATTAAAGGTATCCATGTGTTTCTAAAACCTAATTGCTTTCTGCTATAAAAAGGGGCCACCGATGAGCTTGATTACAATGGAATATTGTGAAAGAGGGTCATTACGAGATCCAATTGACGGCGGTGCTTTTCGCGCACGAGTCATCCGAATTTAGCGGATGTTTTGCGGTGCGCTAAAGGGGCTCGAGTTTCTTCACGGTCTAAACATAATTCACCGTGACGTGAAACCAGTAAGAACAAGCAGATTGTGAGCCTTTTTCGTATGAGCAGGAAAATATGTTGCTTACTACGCAATTGGACGTCAAATTAGCCGATTTCGGCATTTCCACAACAACAACAAATCGATCGAGGTACACTTATGGTGTTGGAACTCGGCCGTATATGGCACCAGAAATGGCCACGGATAAACAAACTGCAAAAGCCGACATCTTCAGGTACGAGTTGCAATGAAAATGCATACAATATTTTAAGTCTCGGAATTGTTCTGTTCGAACTAATTCTGGTCACGGGAAATGAAGATTTGGAAACGCGCAGGAAATTCGTTGACGATTTTGCCACGTATCGTCTAGTCTTCCGCGTATCATCCTTTCTTCGAATATACAGGCTTCCATTAAAATTCGGCGAAAATCTCCCAGCCCAAGAATTAAAAGAAGTCAAAAGCATCTTAGTCAAAATGACCGATTTTCGGCCCGAACGACGACCTGAAGCAAAAACACTGTTGATCGCAAACTTCCCCACATGCTTTCTAGAGGACATGGAGATGACCAACCGTTGTGAGGCAAGGAAAGACAACAGTCATTCCGACTCACAATCGGTCGGCCGTCTTCTGCCTTTTACAAAAGACCAGTTTGGCTCAAAGGAACGACTAATTGGCCAAAGTTTGCTATTTTTTTTTTGCAACAACTTTCCAGGTCACTTTGGAAAAGTTTACCTCCGTCAACTATCTCTGACAAGCGCGAATGCTGATTCCATACAGTCGATGAAAGTAGCCTGCAAGAAAATGAAGAGAGAATTCACTCGTGAGATTATCAACGAGATTCAGTTTATGATCGGTGTTAGGTGAGTATCAAGTTTGTTTTCGAGAAGCCTTCAGGCACCGGCACATAGTCAGCGTTTTTGGATATGTTGAAGATGGACCCGTGCCGTGGCTTGTTAACGAATACATGGAAGGCGGTTGCCTTCTCAGTTACTTGAAATTCATGCGCGGGACGACAGTAAGTATTGTACGATTTGGGAAAGTTTGCACTGGACGATTTTTAGCCCGTTGATTTGCGGGTGCTCGTGCGTTTTGCAAAGGAAGCAGCTTCAGGAATGGGCTACCTTCACACAAATCACATTATTCATTGCCAACTGGCAGCTCGAAGCTGTTTGTAAGTATTGTGAAAGGAGATGAATTCGCTCTCAGGCTGGACCAGGATCTTTCGCTTCGGATCACGGATTTCGCTCTTGCTCGTCGGCTGAATGAAGACTGGGAGAGTGATTTTCTTGAAAGAGAACTTCCACCGTGTGTCTTTATTTTGCCAATCGAAATCATAACAAGGCAACAGACTAAGGTTTGAATTTTTGTGCCGGCGAATAATTTTCAGATCACAAGAGAAATCGATATCTGGGAATATGGCGTCCTTCTATGGGAGATCTTCAGTCTTGGAGAAACCCCCTACCATGAATTACGACATGGAAATCTTCAAGAGCTGGTCGAAAGACTTTCTAGTGGGGAGCGTCTTTATCATCCCCAAGACTGTCCTGAAAATATGTTTGTCTCTAGCTCGATAATGACTGAACAAAACGATTTCTAGCTACAAATTAATGCGACGTTGTTGGGACAAGAATCCGAAGGAACGTCCGATGGATGGCGAAATTGAGAGTGTCTTCGTCTGATCATCTCACATGCGAGCTCCTTAAATACCTTGACTTGTTTTTTCGGTTCACAAAGCCATTTTAATAATTTTAAAGTTATCATACAAACACAAGTGCAAGAAAAGAGCAACGCAACACATACTCATTATTGTTTCCCAGAGCGTGAAATTCTCGATGAGATCACTAACGTAAACATTATTCTGCGTTACCTCCGTGGACATCAAATAGACATCTCTAATTGAGTAAAATTTTGCCGGGCGAGTCGAACTTAGTGGAGTAAACTTTTCGTGACGGAAGATAAACAATCGGCTGCTTGTTGGCTTCTTCCAGTTTTTCTTGTTGAACGATTTGCTCAAACCACGACATCTCTGCGCTTTTTTTCCACCAAGATCCATGAGGGCTTGGCGCATTTCTCCATTTCATCATGGATTCTTTGAAGTCACTGTCCAGTTGAGAAGGATCAAATCTGCAAAATGCTTCAGAAAATTATTTGGCACTCCAAAAAATGAAGTCGAATGCTTGCGTAGCACATTTTAAAAAATAGCAAAATGAGCACGAACTCTTCTTTGATGGCTTTTTCGAGTTCGCGCGCTGGCTCTCTCCAAGGTCTCCAGATTCCCGTGAATTTTGAGAGCGTTTCGTGATCAAACACCTTCATCGTTTTAGTTTTTTTCATATTTACTACCTCATGACAATCGCTGCTGTCAGGAAAGTCGTCGACAATGAATTGCAAAAACTCCTGTTCGCTCCTGAAAACTTATTCAGGTTGACAATTTAAACGCTTAAAAACTTGCATAAGCTAATTTGTCTAACATGTCGTATTTAGATAAAGTCGGAGCAATCATTGCGAAGTGATGCAGGCGAGTAAAGAAACGAGCTCGCATTGTGAAGATTTCTTTTTCAGTCGACTGCTTTTCTAAAATTACAATAAGTCCGACATGTGACCTTTCGCAAAATACCTTTCGTCGAGTTTCTGCCTATAAAGTCGTGAAGAGAATCTGATGAAGGTCTTGAAGTTGTTAAGTGTCGACGTTGCATGCATGTGAACGATTGTATTATCGGGCTCCTGACTAGTGCACCACTTCCCGTCTTTTGTGAGAGTCTTAGGGGACCGAGTGTCATCATTCGTCTGCAATAAAAAAAAACTTCTCGATGTAATGCGGGGGCGAAAGCAAACGCGAGCGTATTTTATTGAACACCATCCCGCCCTTCTCCTCTTTCGGCGAGTTTAGGGCTGTTTGGGTCTTCGACCATGGAAACCTAATTTGTTCTTACAAATAGAGCAAAACGATTTGTACACTTCTGCCACCTCTTTCCTTTTATTTGTCTCAACTCCGATTTTTTTATAATCTTTCATTGTCTCTAAAACCAGGTTCCGCAAACCTTTACAGGCTTAACAAGTCTCTTAGATATTTCTAGAACTAAGAACGAATTGTTGGCTTTGCAGGTATGAAGTATGACTTGGAAATAAACCGTGGAGTCCAACGTAAAACACAACACATGCAATCTTTATCATATCATAATGGTGCTTTTCAAGAGCGATAGATAATTAACGAAGAGTGAGCCAGAAAATCAGCGGAGAGTGAGACTTTAGCCATTCAGCCTTCTTCGCACGTGCAATGGTGTCTTGTACTCGACGACGGCGAAAAGCCTCACTTCAAAGATACAATTCAGAGTAAACATTTTAGTGACAGTAGATGGCGTTTTTTTTCTCGCAAACAACCTTTGCATGGTATTCTCTGCGGAGAGATCGAATTGCCTTCATCCATTCTTCTTCTTTTTTATCTTCTAGTAAAGAGAGTCTGGAAGTTTGCCTACCCCCGCCTTCCTCCACGGAAAAACTTGGCAACATCATGCAATATTTTCGTTTTGCAATATTTTCGTGAATATTCACCTTCATTCAGACAACGGATTGGGGTTTTGGGTTAAAGGTCTCGGCTTTTCTCAAGGTCGAGTTTTTCGAGATTCTGACTATTACTCTGTTTGAAATGCGCTTACCGTCGTAAAAGTTCAAAGTCCAAACGATGCGCGACTTTATTCCACGCGCTCCAGGTTCCAGAAAACTGCGACAGCGGATCGCACTTAACGAGCTGCAAAACCAGGTAGAGTTTATCTTTTCCTGACCATGTTAGTTACCCGGTTGCAGGCGGATTCTTGCAAATTTGGAGCTGCAGCCGACTTTTGATCTGGAAAGTCGTTGACGATGTACTGCAGCGCTTCGTGTAGCTTCTAAACGCTATGCAATGAAGCCAGAGTGACCCATGCCTCCATTTCCGATGAATGAACTGGATCCATGTGCCGTTGTGAGATGTAGACTTCAAGCGATTCTTTGATTGCATGAACGTGTGCAGCCAAAATGTCGCCAGCAAACTTTTTGTCATCTCCTAACAAGCGAGCTTCGGGTTAGCTAAGACGCTTGGTGACTTACCATCAAGAGCGCAAATATCCCAGTCGTTGGTAAGCCTTCGATAATCATGCAATCCTTGAAGCATTTGCCACGTTGGAAGCTCCTAAACTTTAGACGCAATAAAATCTCATTTTTTACTCACCCGCTCTTTCTTTACTAGACTATAGAGATCGTCAATCTATAAAGTTTCAGAACATGAATTCCGGTGTTTTCTTGGCAATAAAGATCTAACTTACCTTGGCACGTCGATCAACAAGATCATTTTTCGGATTTGTCGGCGCCAATAAAGCAAAAATACGAAGACGGTAGAAGAAAATACCGCGCGCAACAAAAATCCTTTGGATTTGTTCATTCAGAAAATAATCTAAAACACAATTTTGCTCAACAAGTCAAATATTGGTATCTAATGAAAGGATGAGAAACAAATAAGGACAGCCAGGGGGAACCTACTGTAGACTGTTTTCCTCAAACAACCAGAATCTTCATGCACGTGACGATTTGCAACCAATCCACACAAGCTGGAAAGTCCCAAAAAGTTAACTCCGTTTCCGCACTTTGTGAGAAGATTTCTTGTCTTTATGAGCGCTGTAATCATCTGCAAACACAAAAACATTGCACGGGAGAGAATGAAAAGTTGGGCAAAATGTGCTAATTGTTCGCGAAGAAAAGCTGGAATATTGTAGAATAGGCGACAGTGAGAATTCGTCTGTCGTACATATGAGAGAGTTTTTTGACCTATGTACCTTCTTGAAATAGAACTTGGCACAAGGAATCAAACGAGGGGCTTCTTCCAAATGGACATATCTTTCACAGGTTTAATCCTTTTGTGTCGTACTATAGCGCGTTCGAGTCGTCTCGTCGAGCTCTATCTAATGGTGCCACTGCTCAATGTTTGACGAAAACCATGGGTTTTTCTGATCAAAAACATGGTTTTTAAAGGCCCTCCCGGGGTTTAGCAAGGGATTTTATTTCCTTATAAAATTCTGCGTAAAAAACTGAGTAGGACAGCTGCGTTTACGGTTCGTGGGAGGTACGCCTCGCTAGGTAACAGAAATATTCAACTTGGCAAAAAGGAATCGGCGTGCGATCGACGCGCGCGCGCGAAAATTAGCGCACGCGCTTTCGCCTCATTACTTCTTTTCTAAAGATCGTGGATGCTTTACCCTGTTTGTGACGCCCAGAGTATGGTCGCGAGAACTCTGGAGTGCCTCATGATGAGAGGAGACGCAGTAGTGAAGACAGTAAAAGCTACAGGTCGGAATGAAAAGCAAAAATCAAAAAAGCGTGCGCTAATTTTCGCGCGCGCGCGTCGATCGCACGCCGATTTCTTTTTGACAAGTTGAATATTTCTGTTACTTAGCGAGGCGTACCTCCCACGAACGGTGAACGGAGCTGTCCTACTCAGTTTTTTACGCAGAATTTTATAAGAAAATAAAATCCCTTGCTAAACCCCGGGAGGGCCTTTAAAAACCATGTTTTTGATCAGAAAAAATCCATAATTTTCGTCAAAAATTGAGCAGTGGCACCATTAGATAGAGCTCGACGAGACGACTCGGACGCGCCATAGTACGACACAAAAAGATTAAACCTGTGAAAGATATGGCCATTTGAAAGAAGCCCCTCGTTTGATCCCCTGTGCCAAGTTCTATTTCAAGAAGGTACATAGGTCAAAAAACTCTCTCATATGTAGCCCAGCGGTTCCAAGCATCAAGTGAACCTAAACCTTAAATTTACATCCCAGTCTTGGAGGTGTGCCCCTCTATTCAGTTGTTCATGGAGTTTGAGTGGAACTTGGAATTCGATGATCTTCTAATTTGGTTGATCGTTTCAATGCACCTTGTGTCTATCCACAAGACCTTCATTTCTCTTCATTCTCTTCTAGGTGCCACTTCTCTCAGACAAAAGTCGAAATCACGCTGTAAAGATTTTCCACGACTGGACTGCTAACTTTTGAACTTAGCAAAACTGTTGGTTGACCGTTCCAAACGTGAAATTAACATTTTGTATTGGACAAGTAGATAATTCAATCACACGCACACGCACACTGGGACCAACCTCGGTCGTTTCGACATGTGTTTCTGTGGACGAGGCTTTCGCTTGTGATTTAACTCAACAAAACCATAATGCAAACTTGATTAAGCTGGTGAAAGCTCTAGTGTGCAAAAAAGCGGCATGTTGAGCGTGAAGCCACTGTTGAGCCGAGCCGCTGCCCAAAAGCTCCGCGTAGGCTTCTCCTTTTCTCTTTGTTGTTGAAAATTTTTGCGTCAGCCAGCGGTTTTATCGATGAAAGAAAGCCAAAACTTGAAAAGTCATATCAGTATTGCGGAAACAGCCTCTTGTCAATTTCGAATCATATTCTCCGAACTTGGAAGCCAGCGAACCTCTACGCATCTTCGAACAGCTCATCTCGACGGTCGTCCCCATCAACCAAGCTCCGTATCAGTTTCCCTTCACTAAAAACTTCACTCCGAGGATGGATTTGCTTTGCTGCCAACCGTTGATGAAGCCGAGAAGACAATCTCAAGCAACTTTTACTCGACGATCATCTCGTGCCGAGCGATCCAGCGATCAAATGTCAACCAGCGGTTTCAAGCGTCGAGTGACGCTAGAACTTGAATGAAACTCAGTCTTGGTGGCGATTCAGTTCTTCAAGACGCCGTTAAATTTGATTTCAGCTGTCCGTAAAATTTGGTTGGCCGTTTCAATCGTGAAATTTGCATTCGTTCAGAAGACCCCTTTAATTTCGGAGCAATGCGCGAATGTTTGTTAGTTTTCCTTCACCAATGGCTTCGACTTCACACCCACGCTTTGCTGCCAGTCGAGAGCTTGGGAAGTGCTCTGAGCAACCGTTAACTGCGTTTCAGGCCATCTGGGGTTCATTTGCCTTTGTCGGTGATCTATGACCGCTGCTTTGGCCTCGACAATTTACGGGGAATTTCCAGAAGACAGAAAGGAGATGTAGCTCCCGGCAAAAAAAGATCCCTGCTGAGCATCGATTGAGAAATGTTCAAACGCTGAGCATTAATTTCGTGATTGAAACGGTCGGTCAAGTGCGGTGGTTGGACTGGGAAGTTCAAACTTGAGAGTGCGTCGACTAACTGAGTCCACGCCCAGCGTCGTCAGTGTGAACGAAGAGGTTATCCTAGAGAAAGGAAAGCAGAATTCGGCAATAAGAGACCGTGTCCAAGTTTCCCTTCACTAGTTACTTCACTCCGGTTCGCCTTGCTGCCAGTCGAAATCTTGGGAAGTACTTGTGCAACAGAGAAAGAAATCGACAACTCGGCACTGCTGGACAAGCTTATCATGGAAGCGTATTGGGTTGTGCGTAAGTTTGACGATTGAAACAGTCAACGAAGTGTTGAGAACAACTAAATTTCAAATTCAAACGCAAAATGGGAAAAGCAAAGCAAGTGAACTTGAAGCAAAGAGAGCCAAAGAATTGTGGTGTTATTTCAAGTTTCAGCTTTAGAAGGCCTTGAAACCGCTGGTTTGAAGGGAACAATTTAAACACGTCGTGTTTCAGAGAGGTCCTTTCTACGCGCGGGCCTACTGAGCGGTCGTCATCTTCCACGCTCTCCCGAGGTATTCAAATGGGTGAGAAAGTGCCGGAATGGGCACAGACGCTGCTGAAGCAGCAAGATTCTATGATAAAGAATCTGATGGAAAGCCAAGCGAAGCTGTTCGGAAAACATGAGCAGTTAGTGGGAAAACAGGAAGAGCTTGTGGGTTTAGTTGGTGGCCTTGTGCAAACGGTCACGAACCTGACTCAAATGGTGTCAAAACTGTTGGAGACACAGAGTGGGTTGACAGAGAAGGGAAATCTGGGAAATCCAAATGAGTATGGCGGCACGAGTCCTGAGATTCTCAAGTCCATGGCATATTCTGCCGTCGTCCAAGCGAGGCTCGATGCCTCGACTATCGAAGAAAAATCCCGAAATATTGTCTTCCTGAACTTTGGGGAGATCGATGAAAAGGGAAAGCTGACTGAAAAGGAGGGACAACTGCTCAACGAGGTCTTCGAGTCTCTTGGCGATGATGCCCTCACGAAGAAGTTCCAAGAAGGTAAGATCAAGTTCAAGCGTCACCCCACCGAGCGTTCCCCGACCAAGAGAGGCCGCCCTCTCAAAGTTTTCTTTGAAAATCAAGCGCAAAGGGACCTTGTCCTCGGACATCTTCGAAGGAACCGTACTCCCATTATGAAAGCAAACCCTCATCTCTATGTGCGCAGGGATTATATGCGGCACGAGCTTGAACTGGATAGGGATCTCCGCAAACGCGCTGGAACGATGAACGCGACCTTCGGCGAGCAGATCTACGTGGTGCGCGACCTCGAGATGGTGAAGCTCCGTCTGCCGCGCCCTCTCCCCAACAGGAACGATCGTGAGTCGGTTCAGGGCCCAAGTGGTGGGAAACCCTGAGACGGGCTGCCTCGCCG
>JAQIXL010000363.1:0-34586 GCA_034700245.1 Poikilolaimus oxycercus
CTTTTCTCTCATCTGCACCAAAGGAAACTTCCCCCTTTTCTCGCCCTTTGGGCCTCTATCGAGATAGAAATTTCTTATTCACTTCTTGCTGGTGGCCTGCTCATTTGAGTTGTTTCACACTTCGTTCCGATGATAAACAAGTTGAACCGCGCCACCACTCGCTCGAAACACACTCCCTCGACCTTCGGTGAGTCTTCTCAAGCGCTGCCCGGCCGTAAATCGCTCGATAAGCGCGCCCGCGTCTGCTAACGATCGCCAGACCAATCCCAAAAAACCAAGACAAGCAAAAAGGAAAACAATTGGGGTGGTCGCGAATTGCAACATTCAACACGGTTCGTCCAAAAAAAGCTGACCATGAACTCGATGGGACTCTTGGTGAAGTCGTAGTCTTTCAACTGCAGCCAGTGAACGATGTTCTCAAAGGTGAAGTATCGGCCTGAAAGAAATCGTTGTTTACTATTCTAAGCTCTTGGCTGTTTTTGAGAAGGGTGAGAAAGGTGAATCGACGATCACACTGTAAAGAGTTTCCCTTTCTTCAAGGGTTAACGAAACATACAAAAGTTCTTGTGAATTGTTATGGAGATTGAAGATCCAATCGACGGTAGCACCCTCGAACAGACTAGTAACTATTCATGCACGCGCAGAAACACACTTCACTTTTTGCCTGCCTTCAAGAAAACGGTCACCTACCATTCCACATGAGACCAAAGAAGTTGACGAGAAGGTCGAGGCCGACGAAGAACGTCGAGATGACCAACGCCTGCTTCGGCGTGTACCAGTCGGTCATCTCGATTGCTTTGCTCGGTTCGGTTTTACCCTTAAGTAACGAGATCAGAGTCGCATCGCAAAGAATCTTTCACAATATTCGACAAGCTTAAAAACGCGGATATGTTTCAAAGGATTCATGTTTTCTTTTGACACTGCTATATCCGCTGCGCAGTTGAGTCAGTGGTGGGAATCATAATACGAAACTCAGCAACTCTCTTTGCAAAGACAATGAAAAGCAAAAACGGGACTGTGTGTGATGGGAAGAAGTAGCCGCTGAGGTTAGTGCGGGGCCCTTCGAGATAGGGAGGCGGCTCGGACCCTTCTCTCTCCGAGGAGTCGAGACGGCGCTTCGTCTTATCAGGCTTGTTGGAGACGGCCGCCGCTGCCCGCGGCTTCCACTTCGAGGCGACCGCTGCACTCCTTCCTCTCTGTCTCTCGTAGACAATGCAAGCTCGGCAGCAGAAAAGAGAAAAACACGCTGTCTAAAAGGGGGAGTCTCCTTCTAGAAAAGGAAAGCAAATTGTGCGCAATGCAAGCAAGGGCCGGAGTTTAAATTTTCGTTGCAAGAGAGCAAATACGAGGACGGATCAACGTTGCTCAAGCCCTTGCTTACAACTGCCGGCCCTAAAACATACTTTGTTTGCGCTCTTCTTGAATCTCTTTATGATAGCTTGTGAACTTCACTTTGAACAAGTACCAATACTCTTCTTAGAGGTCTCGTTTCCGCCGATCCAGTCGACTTTGAGGTTCTTCGCGAAGTTTCTTCCTCGCTCTTCAAAGAAGAAACGAATTGATCTTTGTCAAAGGGCGAATTTATGTTGATAGGAACATTAGAGCAAATCTCTAGCGTTAAAACAGCAAGTAATAGTCAGTTGAGCAGAGTGCGTATGAGTCCACACTCACGCGCCATTTGCCTGTTTGAATGAAGACCGCTAAAAGAAAGAGATTCCCGTTCTCGGAAATCTTACCGTTCTCGTTCGAAGCATGAAAGTCAAAGGAATCTAAACCACGCTTTTCGCTTTTGAAAGAAGGTTTACTGAACGGTCGAACGCATAGACTTTGCAGAAACGCTTGACAGAGTGAAGATCTCCATTTTCCGCTCTGCGTGTTGAGCACGACGCATCGCTTAAGAGCTGGTACGAATGACGACGGCTCGTTCTCGTCCCAATTAGTGTAGTTGACATTTTTCAGCTAAATTGTGTCTGAGTTTTTCCGCGACCATGACAAACCGTCGCATAGCCCTTGAGAAAGTCCCACTGAAACTGCCGACTCTCTCCAGTGTCGTGAAGAGCCACCCAAATAGTGGATAGAGGCAGGCGATCTCCGTTCTCCTCTTCCAATGCACGACGAATTTGTCCATTCCCAAGGACAGCGATGTCTTCCTCATCGAAGATTGTCAAGAGGTTGCCTCCTCGAAGACGACACGAATCGCTCGCACTCTTCCACGTCATGGCGCTTTGTACGAGATAGCATCGCCCATTTAATGCGAGCCAACCGTCGCCACACACCGATTCTGAGAGCTCTTGCTTGATAAAACTAGTTCACCTGGATAGAAAGCAAAGAGGCCGGTCTCGCTGTTGTTGATGAAAACCTGCGTTGCTCCAGACCACGCGGTGCCTTAATTTCGTTCGATCGGAGCCTTGCTCTACCATTGGGAGTCGTAAATGTTGGCGGTCCATTGAGCTCCCCGTGCATGAGAGTAACAGCCATTGCGCGTGTGTTTACGGGCACGGTGTAGCTGATCTTAAGAAAACAAAATCTGGTTGCCAACCCGAATTCAACGCACACCAGCATCACGACAAACTGACGAAGACTGTGCGCCTGCGTGTTGGCTGTTGTAGAAAAGGCTCATGCTCTCGAAGACCGAAAAACGATAGGGATTTTCTCTCTCATGGTGAAGGCGAACCTTGCCAAAGTCCTCGCTCTTGACATAGAATTCGGTGTCAGAGTGAGATAAGATGTAGAGGGAGTCTCCGTTGTCCCGGCAGTAGCCGTCCAGCAACTTCATGATGTACACCTGCAAGCGTACGATGCTTTCCTTTATTGAAGCCAGAGTTTTACACAGCTTGCTGATTTGTGACCAGCCAAAAAGAGAAGAGGAACATACGCGAGAGGAGCTGAGCTTGGCTCGAAGAGTAGAAAGCACGCTGTTGTCCGGCTTAGTGAAACATTCAACTAGCAAGAAATAAATAGCCGAGTCGAAGCCATCGATCACCCGTGGAAACAGATCGAAGAAGACTCCGCTACAGCAGCAATCATATGGGCATCGCACTTCTTCCAGTGGATTCTCATAAAATGCAGTAAGAGCATCGAGTACCGAGTTGGGATCCGAGCCCGCGGTTATGTTCTCGACGACGCCTAAAGTGATTCGTACAACTTGCCGCAAGTTTAATTCACCTTTAGCGTTATAGCGCACAAGATTAAACGTGAACGCATTTGAACAGCGCCCTGAGACGGCCGACAACAACTTCGCTGTACCCGTCCTTAAAGAAGAGAGCACTTTTCTGAAAATTTATTTCCTTGGCAAACCAATTACCTTGTATTGAGACTCTCTTCGTATATGACGACGACGTTAGTTGGTGGCCCACATGAGGCTAGCGTTCCTAGAGCTGGACCGCCGCATTTATCGATCGCATCACCCGCTGAAATGACGAAGCCATTGACCGATTATCATAATACCGTCGCTGATGGCAGGGTAAAATGCGGCGAGAAGAAGCACGTCGATCCACATGAGCTTCCACGCGTTCAACTTCCCTTTTGCAAAGACAGAGTTCCAGTGGACCTTGAGGTTCAAGACTGGATTATCGAGGCGCCTCGTCTTATCAACGGATTTGGATTGCTCCACCTCGAGGAGCGCCCCTTGTGTCAACACCTCACATTCACTCAGAACACTTCAAAGTTGGTTGATTACAACTCGACTGCTGCTCCAAAAATCAAAGGCACTCGAGCCATTGATAATTATTCGTGACCTTAAAACATATTCCACTTTCGCTTATTTTCAATCTCTTTATTGATAGGCTGCCGACTTCAATTTGAGCAAGTATCGATATTCTTCTTCAAGTTCTCGTTTCCGCCGCCTCTGCACAATTAAGAGAGCTAGCACAAAGATGGCTATGCAGGTTGCCGCTGCTATCATCACCGACGACGACAAGGTGTTTGTAGTTGGTAAGACTTTGGATTTCATCCCCTGAACGACGGTGTGATGAAGAGAATCAAAGAAGAACCCGAGTTCGCTTTAAAACCGAAATCGCCTTTTGTTCGGTAATGTTTCTGTCAAACCCATTCACATCGTCCAGCCAATAACTTACGAGTTCTGAACAATTTTTTGCAAGTGTTCTGAAACTGAAACCTTTTTGATAGCCATTCTTCATGCCAGGTCGGATGCCCTTTGCCTTTTCGACGTCGATTGCAAAGTAGTTGAACTTGCTGCGATCGAATACGTTCCATTCTACACAAGATCTAGCAAGAAAAACAGCGCACCAGGAGAAGGAACGCCGAACTTGGTGAAATTGGCAAAGAGCTGTGGAAGAAACATAGCAATTTCTCGCTCGTCCTCACTAATCTCGAAGGCGTGCAAACCAGAGACAAACGCAAAATCCTTGCCATGCGTCCCGTGTTCGGGGTTCTGAAAAGCTTCACCGACAACTGCAGGCTCACTTCGTAATGATACAGATACACCGGTGCTCCAAGTTTTGCCAGTGATGAGGCCAATTTGGCTACTCCGGTGAAGATGTAAACGGAGAAGTTCGAGTGTCCATCAAGAACAGCTGAAAAGTCTGGCGGCAAGTTCTCTTACGTTTTGTGGTGAGATCCTTCTCGGCTTTCTTGTTGATCTCCTTCGTATTCTGGTAGGCGAGCCACCAACCATCCAGCGGGGAAGGATGTGGATTTAGGCGCTCCGCCGCATCAAACTCAAAAATTGTTGTTCCAGTCAGAAATGGCAGAGGCTGCAGGCTGCCAGCTCAGTGAGAAAACAAACCCCAAGATTGTCAAAGCTCTGATGCACATCGTTTTTGAAGAACGGTGGCGCAAGCACGTAGCCATCGAAATCACCATTGTGAGGAGGCCGGGCGGTGCAAAGTGTGTGACGCTGACAAAACCATTCGTGAAGATCTAAAGCTCATCTGATTGTTGCTTTAGGACAAAGGTCCACAAGGTGCATAGTTGAAACAGACTAGTTCAACGTCACTCGAGTGTTCCCTTCGCTTGAAGTCGGAGTAAGTCGTCACCGGGTTGGGCAAGTAGCGAGCGAGAGGATCTGCTTCCGCCCTGAAAAGATACTAAAACAAACCATCGAAACTCACAAACTGTCCCCTGTTGAGTGGCAAACCACTGGATCTTCTGGTTCCACTTTTTGGTCAAGAAGCGTGTCGTCGCTGACCACCGGCTCAAACCTGGATCACGTATGCTTCAATTACAATAGATTCGCTTACTTCTCGATCAAGACTGACGCACGTGGAACTTCGACTGAAGGCTCGTCAACCTCTGCAGCAAGCGAAGCGTCGAGGGGCATTGAAGCGAGCGACCTCACCAGGAATGCGAAGTTCAGCAATTAAACAATGGCATCAGTGACGACTTTTTTTGATTGGGTGCGATGAAGAATTCTCACCTGCGATCTAGTTGTTTGTTAGCACGATGAAAGCTGTGAACTCTTTGACACTAAGGGATTGCCAAGGCGCGCGGACAAAAAATTAGACAATATGTCTATTTCGAGCTAAAATCTAGAGCTTGAAACCGACAATAAAACAAGCCATCACAATCAGCTTGCACACAGCAAACTATTTTTGATCTCATGATGCAATTGTCAGGCTTTTCCAGAGACTGAAACGTATTCGACCGAAGTGGAACCAGAAGACTTCGACCGTGCATAACATTTACTCACATATGCATACAATTCGTTTTGATTACCACTGCAAAACATATCAACGAGTCTCGCAGCGACCGGTCGGTCCACCGCTGAGGAAAATGCTTCGTAAGTTGTATTTTCTGTCTTCTCTTGTAATAAATTTGAAAAATCTATTTCAATATTTAGGTGTCTGCTCACAGATGCTGTGTTGCCGTCGCAGTTTGGCCGAGGGCCGCAATGGGCGTTGTGAGGATTATCTCTTTGTTAGGAAAGTCGCATTCACTTATAGTGAATGATGTGACAAGGGCAATGGCGGCGAAGATCAAGTGGGACGGCATCACCGTGCATACGGTAGGTGCCAGTTTTTGCAATTTTTATCATTTTCAATGAAAATAAGCAGCGAAATTTTTCCTCAGGCGACGATGGCTGATCTCGACGAGATCGTCTACTATTCGACGAACGTTATTCCCTACACCGAATCCACCGCAAGGGTTTGCAGAATTTTTTTTTGAAAAAAAAACCATTTTTTAGTCCCTCGGAATGACGGCCGAAGAGATGGAGCCATGGAAGCGCGAGCAAATCGCGCACTGCCTTCGCTACCCGTACGCGGTCATCTACCGTACCAAGAGCGGTTTCTTTGCTGGTTGAGCTTTGTTTCTCTTCGAAAAGCTTTCTTAAGGAGTCTCGATGAGCTCACCGCTGCTCCGTGATACGCCGAGGCCTCTGCCAGTCTTCGCGAACGAGAACATTCAGACATACTGTAAGAGATATTTTTTCTAGAGGAACGCAAGGGGTTCAGCGCGCCTCCTCCACTACCTCGTCGAGGAGTTCTTCAAGGCCATGCCGCACATCAACAAGGTTGACTGCTTCATGAGTCTCTCTGGCTGTCGTTGAAAACAGAGCCAATTCACTTTTTCAAGTTATTTTAATCGTCTCGCGATAATTCAAACATTGACCAGCAGACATACAGACATTCAAAAATTTTGGAAAGAGCCCTACAAAGTCCCGTTTGAGGTTTACCGCTGGGAGACGGTCTTCATCATGCCAAAGTTCCACGGCAACCACCTCATCTACGACAGCCTTTGTCGCCTCGACTACGACAAGCTCAAGGCAGTCGTTCATTCCGTAATACAGTTGCTATTAGGCGGAAGGTTTCCAGGGCATCTTCGGCACGCCCGTTTCGATACGCTCCACTAAAGCAATCCTCGCCTTTGGCGCAAAGGTAGGCATATAGTGCCCACCAAAAATTCTTCAACCTCAGAAAGTGGTCGAGGTTCCGTCCGAGCTTTACCGGCTGCCCTCGGGTCGCAAGTTCGAGCATACGGATGGCCTCGAGCGTGCTTTCTGCTTCTTCCGCGACTTCGATTAAGATCCTCATGTCGACTTTAAAAATAAACAAGAATTCATGGAATTGTACTGAGTCACAAGCCGCTTTCTTTGTTACCGTGAACAAGCAGCCTTGTTTTGGGGAATAGTCGCCAAATCCAACGAGACCAACTGCTCTTGCTTGATGAGGAGTCGCCGCAGGCTTCGTCACGTCATCCACGAGAGTGAAAACTGTTGCGTTATTCGACGCTCTCATTGTCAGTGAGACAAAGTGCCGCCTATGAATCCTCGCCTGCTGACTGTAATGAAGCCCGGCAGCGCCCACCACTGTTTGAGTAGTCCACGTGTCAACTTTCCCATGATCACTCTCGAACTCAGGGAACACAATCTTTAAAACTTCAAACACAAACAAAATGAGAAAACGAAAAGATACTTGCACGATATGAGATCAAAGTTCGGGTTCTTGCTTGATGCACAGTTTCGGCGAGCGGATTTTAGCCGGATCGGACAACGCCGGAGAAGGACTCATCGATGGGCTCGGCTTGCCGGCCGCTGAAGTATTCAATTCTTCATTCGAGTCTTTCAGATTTTCGGCGTTCAACTTCTCCACTATCGGCTCTTTTCTAGCGATGCACTCATCCTCATCATCATCGACGATCATTTCGTCAATGATGAACGAGTCAAGTTCGTCCTCGCTCTCCGCCTTCCTCTTCTTTGGCCTGCCTCGCTTGGTCTTGGGGGCATTCGCCGTTGTCGCCTTCGCTTTGACGTTTTTCGGCGTTGCTTCGGCAAGATTGCGTTGTCGAACCCTAAGCCGCTCTCCAGCGCTAAAGGAGCGTCATTCAAAGCAATGGCCTTACAAGAAGTTGTACTGGACGCTCTTTTTATAGCGCATCATACGCACGACTTCGTTGATCTTGTTGGTCATGTTTTGGGTTTCGATGCCCAACGCCTCGATTAAGAAGCCTGGAATTTGGTCGAGAAAATTCGTAGCAAGGCCACTTTCTTACCCGCAAATGCCTTCAGGCTTTCTTGTGGAATCGTCACGAAGGTGTCTGAGCTGAATGAAATCGTGATGTCCTTTCGAATCCTCTCAGGAATAATCTGGATGTGCTTCAAGGAATTGGCTTTTGTTACCGTTTTTAGGACGATCCGCGATGCGGCGTTGATTTTCTGTTCGTGATTCATGCGCTCGGTAAGACTCACTCTTGGATAGGCAACTCGTGCTAGGTCCTAACGCAGACGAAGCAAAATAACTGCACTCCTAGTTTGCTGAACCAACCTTTTCAATGCCGAAATCGTCGATCTTGAAGATGTGAACGCCGACGCGTGCGCGAGTGGGATCGAAGAGCGGTGAAAACTCTCAAATATTTCATTCTCGAAAGCAAATACTCGCAAACTTGGTATGCCATCTAAGATTTGGTTGTGTTCCGTCAGAGACTCTTCACTATCCTCGTCAACTCCGTTTGTTCGACGCACCTATTTTGCCTCTTGAAGTTCTATTCAACATTCAAACCTCATCGCCCATAACGGAGCTTCTTGTTATTCGGCGAGACGGCTGATTGCTTGAGAAGCTCGCATCAGGCCTTTCAAACTCGTTGAGCATCGCATCCGGGGTGTTTACAATCGGCGTGATCTCACGAAGTGGCGTTGACGCGAAGCTCAAGGCTGGCGACGCTTCTGTCTTGACTGGTGGTTGAAGCATAAGAGCCGACTGATTTTGGGTCTCACGAAGTCGAATTAGTTCCTAGAAAAGCTTCACAATTTTAGCTCGACCCACCCTAAAGAGATCGCGCCCGACTTCAGCAGGCACATTCAGGTTCGAGAGCTGAAAACACACAATGTGCATTTGGACAAAGACAAACCTCATCAGAGCTAAAGTTCCGTAGAATGTGCTCGAAGATGAATTTGTGCATCCACATCTCGCGGTGACCGTTGTTGGCCTGAAATGCTTTCACGAAGAGACCTGCGTACCAGAAACTCAAAGAGTCCCTTGAGATCTTCCTTATTGACTGCGTCGATGTTCTTCTTGAAGAGTTCTTGGCATCGGCCATGTAAGTGAAGGCACCTGGAATTCGAAATTAGTATAGACGATTTTGACGTAGATTGATGATTGACCCTTGAAACTTGCTTACCTGTATTTCAAGGAGAAAGCAGCTAATTGACAGCAATTGGCGGTCGTGACATCACGCAGCGAGGGAGAAGGAATAATTGTCTAAAACATTCATCTTGTATCTTATACCAACTTCTGGGATCAGACCTGAAGGTAAATGCGCAATGTGTCTGGTTGAATAAATGTGTCTTCGATTTCGAGGATCGAAGGGGGCGGATACGAATTGAGACGAGCGGCGAATACTTCACTTGACTAAAATGTGAAACTTAGCGAAATCAAAGATTTTTCCATCTCACAAAGCTCGAGCGTGATTGCATAAAGCAAAACCTTCCCAAAGTATGCAACCCCTGAAACATCTTTGCTCACCATTGCGAGAAGACCGGGCGGTGCAAAATGCGTGACACTGACAGAACCATTCGTGAAGATCTGAAAGGACATGCTAATGTTCAATGTTCGGGGAAATCCTCTCATGAATGAGATGAAACAGACCAGTTCAACATCGCTCGGGTGTTCCTTTCGCCGAAAATCGAAGTAAGTTGTCACCGGATTGGGCAAGTAGCGCGTGAGGGGATCTGCTTCAGGCCTAAACAAGAATGAACACGTTGTTGACACTCACAGTCGCTCGACTTCTGGCTTGAACTCATTCGACTCATCCTTTTGTTCTCTGAAGACAAGAATTCTAGTAAAACGAAGCTGCTTACTTTTGTGAAACCGTTTGTTGCTCTAGATCGACTTTTTGCTCGAGCAATGTCTCTTCGCTGACCATTGGCTCAAACCTGAATCAAAATGCGTTCAAATGAGCTTCTCTTACTTCTCGGTCACAGCTAGAGCGCGTGGAACTTCAAGAGGAGTTTCTTCATCGGCACTGGGCGACCCGGTGATGGACATTGAACTGAACGTCTTCGACCACGAAGAAGGTTGAACAAATGGAGTAAGATGCCCTCTTGAATGAACATGAATTAGGTGTGATTGTGAATTCCCACTTGCTCTCAGATTGTTCTTAGCACTATGAATTGTGTCAACTTTTTGGCAATGGGAAAGGGAACAGCCAGAAGATGGATTGGCAAGTGACACCTTTTACGAATGAAAATCTGCATCCTGAAACTCACGAACCGAAATCGACAAAAAAAATCCTCGAACAATCGTTTTACCACACAAAAAACCAAGTTGACCTGTCGACTTCATTAAGGGGAAGTATCGATCGCATCCAATCATCGCTGCGTCAATCAAAAGAAGCACTTTCCCGGTTGTTTATGTCGCGGAAGCGAGCCGCATTGCTATTCAAGATCGACGTTTCATGACGACCACAAACAACTGGCTTCTTTCACTCCTCAAAGTCACGACGTCTCGGAGCGCCATTCGATTCGAGGGTTCGCTTCAATCCTTTTTCTTTCCTCACTATGGCTTTTGTTACAGAACAATGCGCTGCAGTTTTGGTGGTCTTCTTCTCATCGTGCTGATCTTCGCGATTATTCAGCAATCGACGGCCATAAAGCTATGTCGTCCAATCGCCGATCCACCATGCCCGCAAGGTACATTTTGCAACTGCACACACATGATGTTCTGCATCTGCATCGGCTCGCGACGACGCCACCATCGTGACGTCGGTGCTCTCGGAACAAATGACGCTCTGAAATGAGAAGACATGTGGCTTTTCGATGGCTGGCATATAATAAAAGGATTGGCATACCTGTTTCTGCGGTCTCTGGATATAGGAGTTTTTTGCCACTGAAAGGATTTGTTCGTCGGAGGAAAGGGGCTGAGAAGTGAGCGGATGTCGTGGACGGCCCGTCCATTTTCTTTCGTTTGTTTGGTTAGATATTTCCATCTTTCGCCGTAAACATGCCGCAGAAGTCCCTTGGAAGTTCCAATTTCGCTTCCGCTGAGTGTCAAATCACGGGGAGAGAAGCCTTCTCTGAAAAGTTGAAAAGTGCCAAGCGTAACATCGGCATACAAGACGGCACAGCGAACAAAAGTTTCTTTTGTTCAAGAAGAGATCTTTTCATGTCAGGCCACGTCGTCTTGTGCATGCCACTGAAAAGTCGCCGCCGCTCCCTTTCGAGCGGACGATGTTTGACAAAACCTTCACGCCGACACAAATCGGCGTTTATCTCTTTGGCATCTTTCTAAAGATTGCACTCTTTTTGTTATTAAAGGCGTAAGTTTGGCGCTAACGAATTGCTATTTTGTCAGAACTGAGTGCTTGTCAACCCTGCACAAGAATTTCAAACTTCTTATCTATTACGTGATTTGTGCATGGATCTTAGCCTCCACGTGCGATGAGATTATATCGGCTCGGGAATGGTCAATGGAGCACCCTCCAGCGTATGACACCATCCATTTTCTTCGAGACTTTCTCCTTAACTCCAGTGGGCTTCTTCTGTTTAAAAGTCGCACACAATTTTGCAGTCTTTATCGTTCAAATATTCATCGGCCTCGAGCGCCTCCGTGCATTGTGGATTGGCATCGCTTATCGCCTGAACCGAGACTGGTGGCTGAGTGCCGTGGCTATCCTTCTTTCGGTTCGTCATTAAGCACTCCCAAAGCTTCTATACTTTCTTCGACTCTTAATGAAAATCTTGTTCAGATGATCCTCTCGGCCATACTGACCTCGCTTCCTTTCCTCGGTCTGTCCTTTTCACTATGAAACAATCGAATAATAGCTTATTTTGACAAATCGATTACAATGAATACGCGTTTCAGGCACTTCGCCGCGAGTTTCACCGTCTGTTTTGGGCGCCCTGTCCTGTGCAGCCTTTATTGTGAGAGAATCTAAGCAGATCAATACTACTTCCTCATTTTAGCTCGACATGATCTTCATTGGTTGGACCGAATTCCGTTATTGGAAGAAGCAAAGGCACCTTCGCGCAAAGCGCTTCATCTACCTTCAAAAACTGGTTTGTGCAAACGTTCTGGCACACTTTCTGATTAAAGGCAAAGGAGGAGCGAAAGAAGCAAGTTGCACTCTGGCTTCAAGCGCTCGTCTTCGTCGCATACATGGCTTCCGCTGCGGCTCTTCAGTTTCGCCTCTTAGACACATTCGAGAAGGACCCCGTCCAACAGTTTGCCGTTATTTTTTTTTAGCAAACAGTGGTTGCAGCGTGAAATACGCGCTGTGGCTTCAACTGCTTCCTGCTCTTTGCGGAGTTGTGTGGCCGCTCTTGTTTACTGCCTGCCATTCGGTGCTAAGTCAAGAGCTTTTCGGAATAATTCGAAGTAAGTTGCCTTCCCGTTTTCGGCTTATGAACGTTTAGGAAAGTATCGGCGCTTTCGATGGCGATGTCTCCCTTTACCACGCGCAGCAGTTGCTCGCCCGTCGCGCTCGGTCAATCGTATTCTTCCCGCTGCTCAAGGAATGGTCAAGTCGGCTGCACCAAGTTGAGCATAACGATCTGATTTGTGCTGCTCTCCAATTCCTTCATAAACTTTCTTCACCAGCTTGTAATGTCGTGTGCCATCTACCGGAAGAGAATGAATTTCCACGTTGTCCTCTGCACACAAGCACACGACGTCGAATGTACACAAAGGTTTCGTATTCTTCTAGGCGTAGTCTTTTCATGCCGAGCCACGGGGGGGGGGGGACTCTGACACATACGGCATATGTTTCACATCAAAAACGATGTCTCATATCCACCTACATACATAGCCTCTTTTCCGTGGGTTCGCACTAAAAGAGGCAATCTCATTACAACGCTCGAATTCGTATTCGTATCGTACAATAATGTGATCGACTTCTCTACAGTTATCGGCGGTTTATGAAGTCAAACTTTTGAATCGCAAAATGTTTATGTAACAAATAAGCTTACAGCATTAATGAATCACACCCAGTCGTCTTGGTTTTCCAGCGGCTGAAACGGCTGTGCTGTATTCGGCAGCGTCTGACGTTTCAAGAGCTCTTCTTCATGTTTGAGTTGCTCCTGCTCCCAGAGAAGAAACTGTGTTCGCCTTCGATGCCATTCTCGGACGCAGCGGACTTGGCAGAGGCACAGAAGAATCCCGATTAGCGCAATCGTGAGCAAAAGGAATGTCTCGAATCCAATTGGACTAAAACCAAATGTGAAAGATTAAAGAACCTGAACTTACAAGTTCGACGTCATCGCCGCATCCATGCTTGAAATATTTC
Organism: Poikilolaimus oxycercus; assembly: GCA_034700245.1. Lineage (NCBI taxonomy): Eukaryota > Metazoa > Nematoda > Chromadorea > Rhabditida > Rhabditidae > Poikilolaimus > Poikilolaimus oxycercus. The sequence goes on from JAQIXL010000363.1 coordinate 13,177, forward strand.
AATCACACCAAATGAAGGACAAATCAAGAGAGACGTGAACAGATCAATAGCACTCGGTGCGCCTTCGCTCACATTCTTCTCCTTCTCTCCATTCCTCGTCGCCTTCCAGTTCCTTCTTTTGTTGTTGTCCCCCAAAAAGACCAATCACCGCTTTTTTGCGGACACATGACAACCTGAAGATGCACTTGAAATTATTCCTCAAAGAAGGCGCGGCGAAAGGCGCATGACAGAAGCCACCCAGAGAGACAAACTTTCGCTGAAGCTTTGCCGCTCCCTCACCCCGAGGACAATGCTGCAACTCATGAAAATCACGTGAAGAGCGCGATGCCGTTACTATGGCAGCCAGATGAGCTAGCTCTTCGCTCTCTCTTCGACTTTCTCCACCGATGCAATTGTTGACGTGTCTGACAAGAAACATTTTCAACAAAATGTGAAAGTTAATCACAAGTAAACTCGCAATTCTAAACACCTATACAACGCTTTGAAAGAAACTTTCAGTTGTTGCGTAAACGCTTGGAACTTGCCTCTGCATTGCTTGACGAAAACGCATGTGTCCAGTTATTACCGCAAGTCCCCCTTCTAGAGCCGATTGCGCTGTATGCTTGTTGCTTGAGAAGCGATTGAAAACATTCGACAGCGTGCACTTCGCATTTCTTGATTTCTCACGTTCTTCCTTATTCTTTTTTGTTTCCTATTAAGTGCAGGTGCAGGACGTTTTGAAGACTTTTAAGATGTTTGTCTGATTTCGAAGTTGGTCGACACCTGCCTGAGACCGCCGCAGACCTAATTGATAGACATTTTTGAAGAGAAAAAGGACGACGATAAGAGAAAAGACAGCTGTATGACGATGGACAAGTTGGATTTTGTTTCAAGATCGAAGCACATCTTTCATGTCTGCTTTGTCCAAACGCTTGAAAAATTTTAAAGCACTTGTTCTTTGCTGAAGTAAGTCGCTTCGCTGGCAAAAATCCTGCACAGCAAACAAACAAGTCATCAAAGATCTAGGTGCTTTTCGGACGCTTATGAACCCATTTCGGAGAAGTTGAAAACAAATTTTCCGTCGTCGCCTTGTGACGGATCTCTCGCTTAGGTCCTGTGCAAACCGTAGATGGAACGCCCAAATTTGCTGTCATCGTTTTGTTATTTTTGCTTTGCCTCACCCTCTTGCTGCCCGTTTCTGACAGTTTCTGTTTCTAATTGCTGACGGATGGCGACCTCCTCATAATGTTACTTTTAAGCTTAAAAGCGGCACAATTGACAAAATTCGTTCATTGGCAACGGTAGAAGTGTTGCAGAAGCTTTCTGATTGCACCAAATTTTAGTTTTCCTGAAAGTATCTATGTACTTTCCTTTGTGTGCATGGACAATCTGGGGTCTTCTGCGCATTGCAATAAGTACGACCCAAACTTCTAGCCATCTTGCAATTTCATCGCGTTCAGAGAGAATGACTCTCCACTTTGTTTCCCTGAAAGCTTCGCTTTCAGACTTTTACCGATCATCTTTCAAAGATGCAAGCCAATGTGCCGCAACATTTTTTACAATTAGCTGAGTACAGGCGGTAAGACTTCCTGGTTGGCCCTACAAACCCGTCACAGATTGCTTTCTGCTTTGGTCGTGTCTGGCCGGTATGGTTGCACCGGTGGCTTTACTCCTCTGCCTCCTGCCTGGCTTCCCGTCCCACTCCCGTGTCTATCCCGTGTGATGCCGCCTTTATTCGTCGCGCCAGTTGAGTCAACCGCGACAACTTCGCCGCCGGAGCCGCCACCTCTGCCGAGCGACGAGGCTTCCCAACCTCCACCGCCACCTCCTGACTCCACCAGAAGTCCCATGTCTCTAAAACGCAAGCTCCCTCAGGTTGGTCTACAAATTGGCGTGCGTGCAATCTGCTAATGAAACTTGTAGGAAATTGAAGGAAGTGACTCATCAGCGGCGACCACCGACTGCTCGACAGATGCAAGCGTCGGTTTTTTTTTTTCAAATATCTCAACTGGGAACAGAAATCATTGAGCGAATTTGAGTTTTCAGACTTCGTCATCGAGTTCCGACAGCCAGACGTCAGATTCGGATGAGTCGACAAAACATCTCAAATTGTCGAGAAAGAAGCGAAGACGCAGAAACAACTCGAAAGATTTTGAAAAGACTACGCTTGCTCTCTTGGAGGTTGTATTTTTTTGGTTTCACAATGGCCTTCAGGAACTTGTCCGGGCCTCACGAATCACCATCGATCTTCTCCTTCGTCAAAACCAGCTTCTGGAAAGGAGCCTGGGATCCTCAGCCAACTCGCCGGTTTCCGATTTCTGATGCATTAAAGAGATTCTAGTTTGAGCAAAGCATTGCAAGAATTTGGCAGAAAAGACACGAAATCAAAAAGAAAATAACAGCATTCATCGAGCCGAACTGAATTGGTTCTGAGAAGGAACGACTCAAAAATGGTCCCTTGCCAAACATCGTCGTCTCTGTGCTGTGCTATAGCTATAATTCTTGTTATGTACATATATGACGAACCGCCATTCAGGCATGTCTTCAAGTTGTTTCTTTCGCTTTTCATGCAAGATTGAGACGAGGAGGGAGAGTCGTGCCATGGCACAACGTGGCACGGAGAACCCGGGAGCTTGGGAGCAAAGCCGACGTGATCGTTCTCTGACGGCGCTGAATTTTTGGCTTCTTCATGAAAAAAGCACAGAACGAGAAATGTGAAGAATGGCTCGCGATGGCTATCTTTAGCGCTGGTCGCAAGCAAAACACAGCCGCAACCACTTGATTCAATTTTCTAAAGAGAACTTCCCTCTTGTTCCCTCTCTCCACTCGGGGGTTCCTTTTTAAACGAAGCTGCCTCCCGCAACATTTTCATGTCAAATAAATTAGACTCGTGGGCAACGCTCTCTGAACCGGAAAGCTGAAAGTGACACAACCTTTCTCGTTTTAGAGACTTCGTTCTCGTCAGAAAATGCACGCCATCTTTTTGCAAGAAAACTAAGCTCTTGCGTAGTGGTTTAGAGTTCTCTTCTTCATCCTCCTCTAAACCCTTCCAAATATGAACTACGGTAAATGTCAAGCAGGGGCGTTCATACAAAGATCCGCTTACTACTAACGTCAAGGAATAATCCAATTACAATGAGGTAGTGCTTCTAAGCCCCTCAGTTTTTGACCCTCCTAAGGGGATAAAGAAGTATGACTCTGCGCCTCCGTGACCCCTCAAGCCTCTCACATCACTTCTTTGACTCATTGTTAGTGAGAAAGTCCGGCTCCGCTCATTAAGCACGTGAGCACGCGCGTGGCATTTGCCCACTTCGTCATGCGCGACAATTACTGCTTAAGCACCTCGTCCCTCAGCTCTCGGCCCATTTCTTTTCTTTCTCGAGGCAGTCGAAGCATTAAAGACATGGCCCAAAGGGACCACCGCCGTCCAACGTCAGACGGCGTAGTCGAGCGAACTCGCAAATAACTTCTCTTTTGCCATCTCGGCTCGAGACGGTCGAAAGCCAGTCACAGTGTTGAAATGGCATGTCTAGAGGAATTCTCTCGATTGGTCGTCTCTCTCTCTCTTTTCACTCAAGGGAGATATTAGTTGAATCACGAGCAAGATGGCTATAAAGAGAAATGGCATCCATCAAGATTTGACGTGGATGGCAATTGTATGAGAAGTTCAATGGCAAGAAAAGAACCCGGAAAAGGTCACTCAAATACACCCCGAACGACTTTTTGCATGCATCAACTACTCATTTCTCAAAACTGCAAGAAGCCGAACTCAATAGGGTCATGTAGTGGCTGAGTAACAACTTGTTTGTCACATTCCAACTTTTTTCTAGCTGCCTCTTGAGTTTTCGTGTTGATGTTGAATTCGGTTGCAGCTGCCACTTCTCTTTCTCGAGCTCAAAGGTTTTCGAGTCGCTTCAAAATTGCTGCGTATTTCCTGGCATGACCACACGCTTTCATAAAATGGTCAACTGAACAGAAAAAACTAGACTCGAATAAGGCTGCAAAAACCAAATTACGCGCGAATTTTCTTGCACGCACAAATTTCGCATGACTTGTTTATCACGTCGGGTTTGTGTGAAGATTCTCGAAGTTGTTTGAGACGCGTCTATTCGAGGCGACCAGTGAAGCCCTTACTGGTACCCTTTGGCCTACTCCCCTTTACATCTCTTTCAATCTTTTCATGTCTATAGGCATAAAGCCCCAGCTGCTGACGACAGCAAGACGACGAGGTGTCCCCTCTACCTCGAGGCGTCCGTCTATGGCTTCCGCAAAGCCGCTCATTTAGCCGACGAGCTCATGCAGAAACCCGCGCGCGCGGAGTTCTTATATTCCGGCCAGCCAGCAACTGGGAGGTTCTTCTAGCTTTTGCTCGAGATGTTATTTTGAAGCTAGCTGTCGACAAGCACACGGGGTAGCGAAGCATGAGCGCCGAGCTTCATCATTAATCCGGCTTTTCGCGAGAACAGCCGCGCGAGGTTTTTCTAATAAGACAGGAGGGACACCTAGTCAGAGAGAGAGCTTAGAGCTTTGGCTGTCTTCATTTGTTGCGGCGATAATTGCTTTCTCGTAGCCTCATCGAGACCGAGACCAAGACCAACTTTCATTAAGTCGCCTTCCTCATATTGCATGTGAGTGAGAGAGGGAAGCCTGAAAGCCGTGTTTATACCTCTTCAAGGTGTGCTTTCAGGGGCTAGAATCTCGCCAAAGACGAATGAGTGTATGTATCAGAGCAGGTTTTTCTCAGTAAAGTTCTCAATTGGCACGTTCCTCTAGTCGACTTTGATGTACTGTAGTTATGATAAGCTGCAAACAAGATTCCGGGGTATATTTATTCCGACCAACTACAATAGAAGAAGAAGAGCATGACAGGAGAGAGAGAGACAGAATCGTGATATGCTAAAAAAAAAAGACTACGAAGAATCGAGATTATTGCGATTGCTACGATGACTAGTAGTCAGCGCTTCACAACACAACATTCAAAAAGGGATCAACACGCACAATACATCGACAATAAACAGATAGAAATTGTACATTTGCTCCCAAGGTTGGCTTTCTCAATGCACAAAATGGTCACCAAAATTTCTGGAATCTCACAAAAACACGGTAGATCACACGGTTTGATCTCCAGAAATCCGGTTTCAAACACAACAAAATAAATTACGAGAGACAAAGAGAAGAATACGGATTGATTGCCCAAGTGCTGAGGTGGTTTCTCTCGATTTTGATTGATTGCAATAGGAATTATAGCAAGCGACGCACGAAATTCGACAAGCCTAGGCTTAGGCTTAGGCTAGCCTTAGGCTTAGGCCAAACTAACCGGGAAGACGACTAACAGGCAACAAACAATGGCGCATAAACTCCGAACAATTAACGCCAAAGAGTGCGCGCGCGCTGGCCGTGAGGTTCCCTGACTAATATTGCGAGTGTTCTTCGTTTCTTCAAGAAGAAGAAGAAGCAGGGGACAATGCCGAGCGGGACATACAAGATGGGAAGCGAGCTGGGAGGGCCGCTCTTTTAACTGAGAAGATATGAGGACCGGGGGGTGAGGTTCGCAACTTGGAGGTGAGAACGGTTATGCAAATGTTTTTTGATTAAATATAGGGAAACTTCAAGATGAGATTACGATGATGTTGTTTAGTGGTGGCGGGAGCGGTGCTTCTGTTCCTCGATCTCCTCGCGGCTGAAGGGAGGGACCTGAAGATTCAAATTAGTACCGTACTCTTCGTTGTAGGACCAACCTGATCGTAGAGGACAACGTTCGCGAGTTCGTAGATCTCGTAGTCATCGAGGTGGTCCTTGTTCCATTCGAAGTCCGTCGGGGTGAAGATGATGGCGCGGCGGATCGGGTCACAATCCGAGTCGTATTTGAGGCCGAAGATGCGCTTGCACTTCTCAACAACACGGTAGATCACACCCTGGAGGGACTCCTCTACAACCGCAGATCACAATAGGTCAAACTCCAATCTCTCGCCTACCACGTCCATCGAGTTGACCGACACTGTTCGACTGACGGAAGTAGGTGTTCCAGAAGAAGACATGGTCGACGATCGGGAAGAACTTCTCCATGTACGCCCACAGCTCATAGATGCTCACCATGTAGTCCTGTAATAGCTTCATCTCACTCTGTGCCTTGAGTGTGCTTCTTTTGAGTCACGCTATGTTCCGTCATCGCTACCTACCGTATACCAAATCTAATCAACCAAGAGAGAGAACAAAATTAAAGACCTCTCAAACACGACTAAGAGAGCTATATGTGCTCTCATCTACCGTAACCCTAGACTAATTGAAGCATGAAGGTGGTCAAAGAAGGTTAAAGAAGGAAACGAACATCGTCCTTGTCGAGCATGTTGATTTGCTCGCCACGCCAGTTGTACTCGGTCATGAGGTCCTTGGCCAGCTTGACGGTGATGTTGGCGTGTGGGGCGTGGAGCTCCCAGTGTCCGGTTCCGGTCTCCATGCGCTTCTGAAAGTCTCAAAGTAAGTCTTGTTGTTGTTTTTTTTTGTAAGTCTTATTGTTGTTTGTGTGTTGTTGTGTTATTTACGATTCTTTGTCAACAACATCGATAGTAAACAACTGAATCCTCACGTGAACAAGGTCGATTTCCTTGCGCATGTTGTGGGCGCTCTGACGGATGGCCTTTCCCGTCGCGTCCGCACGGTAGTCTTCTGGATGGAAGACCTTGTGCGAGAGGAGGTCCGTGAAGTGAATGAAGTCTTGAAACAAGAACATCTCTCTTCAAGCTCATTGACTAACCGCTCATGTTCCAGCGTCCAACGAGACCCTCGCCGGTGTTCGGCACGATGCGGTTGTAGGCGACATCCGAGAGCATGCGATGCGTGATTACCATCAAGCCTTCACGTTCCTCCTTCGTCAGCCAGCCGTCGTCGTCAGCGTCCACGTTCTGAAACATTGTGTTTTAAGACTTTTTCATTGTTTTCAAGCCTCCCTCTAAACGCCTAACGTTCGAGACTTATGAAGAAGGAAAATTCTCTTCACACACGTACGCGTGGGTGCGGCACACAATTGCGATTTGGAAGAATGGGGCCCGGGAGAAGTCGCGAAAGAACACAATCTCTCTTGAGGTGTTGAAAAGGGAACGTGAAAAAAGTCAAGCGGCCAAAAATGGCTTGGCATTTCCAAGTCGCACAAAGCCCATTCAGGTTTGTCTCCCTTCCATTTTGACTCAAAAAGCGTTCACCTCAAACATCTTCATCTGGAGCGAGGGAGCCTTTTGGACGTAGGTAGTGCGTAGGGGGAACTCCTCGGAGTTCATTTCGTCGCCTGAAAGACTTTGATGAAAAGATGGATTTTAGCAAACATATGGTGGAAACGAGAAAAGAACCAAAACTGACTGTCATGGCTGCGCTGCCAGCGACGACGATGTCCTTCCATGGGCACGGCACCCACCAGGATGACGAGAGCAATGAGAGCAAGGCGCATTGTTGGTCGATTGGGCAATCAACGAGGTTGAGAGAGACCTTCAAACAGCTTGTAAGTTGTTTACAAAAACAAAAGATGCTACAGTAGGCGGGACATTTCAATAAGGAAGGAAAATTTTCCAGGAAGAGGTTTCAGATCGGAAAGATTAGAGAGAAGAGGAGGGAGAGAGTGGAATCGGAAAGTGGAGTTCAATTTTCCAAAACTAACTGAAAAGAATAGCCGCTGAGCCAGTATTTATACTCAGAGCGGACTCCGCCCCGGAGTGCCGGGGGCGTTTTTTCTCACGCAAAAGGGGCGGAAATGCTTGAGGCGAACGGCAACCTGGGCGTGGCGACCGCCGCGTCGAAGTGGGGTGGAGTCCGACGGGTGTTCTCCCCGTCTTTTCGTTGGAAGCCGAGAAATGAGCACCAAAAACTACCGTATGAAATTTTGCGATTTTCTGAGTCGCATAGAGCAAATTCGTATAGTTTTTGACCTCACAATCAGCAAAGCTTTTTGTGACCTGCAAAAAGCGGCGTGAGGGTGGCGCACGCGAGTGATGAAGAAGGAGGGGCGCAGGTGAAGGCGGCGGCTGGCGGCGACGACTACAACCTGGTCGTAACCCTCACCTCGCGTTGATTGCGTCGAAGTCTTCGAGAATTCATGGCAAAGGTTGAAGTTTGCAAGTTCGATGCCGCGTAACCGGTAGTGATGACTAAAAACTCCTTCACGTCTACGGGGGTAAACAGTCCGAGAACTTCCGAAAAAGCTCTTGGCCTCACTCTTTCACCTACTGAACCTCCTTTCCTTCCAGCTAAACTCAGCTCTAATATGAAGAAAGAGCGCCCACGAGCTCAGCCCCTGAAGCGTCTAAAAGACGGATAAGAGGAGCTCATTTCCTGCGTGTGTTACAGGCTTTGTCAGCTACATAACACGATTATCATAGAAAGCGGAGAACAGAGCCACGCCATCGGAAATGCATGGTCATGAACGAGGTAGAGGGCTTCCCGTGCGGGCTAAACCTCGTTTTTCTGTCTAATCTCAACGAGCTCAACGTTGTGCTCTCGCAGCTCTCGCAGCGAAAAACGCAAAAATCGCTGCTAATTCGGTCGAATCGCCAACGCAAGCCGAGGCTCTTACTCCACTTCTCGCAGAAAAACGAAGCTTTGCTTCGCATCGTTGCAGCTCACCAGCCCCACGCATTTAGCTAAAAAGCCCGAAGTCAGACGGAAGCCGCAAATTAAGACGTTCTCTCTCCCTTCGTGGCCAAGTTTGCCCCTACACTCAAAGTCCAATGTATGTAGTCCTTGCTGTTTTCTTCTTCAACCCTTGAAAAGCTCACAAGAACTTGTGTTGAACCCCAAAACCTTGGGCAACAAGCCTGTTTTCAATGGCGCAGCTTCTTTGTCCTCTAATTGCTTTCAAGTGTCGCTCCCAAGTGTGCTCGTTTTGTTTGAAACCCGACGAAAACTTCCCGTAGCCAGCGCCAGGCACCAAGCGCCGCTTGCATGCAAGGCTTACAATGATTCTACAGCTTCGGGCCCCTCGTGATGCTTCGTGCTGCTTTGATCTCATCTAAACCGAAGAACGGCCACAACTCTGCTGGCTGAGCATTTGTATGCAATCGCTCGAGCTCAAAATTTCATCTTTACACACTACGAAGGGTTCAAGTTTACGGCAATTAGCCAATTGTCATCTTGAGCCTTCTGACTAAACGTCCATGGAGTGCCACCGAGCACAACTTGCCACCCAGCACGACCTGGTGCTTGTAGTAAATAGAGAACAAGGACAATCCGGGAGGTCTCCCACTTCGAGTACAACTTCTCGTCCAACGAAGCAACGCAGTCGATTTTTGATTGCCTCAAGTACATCCCGATTCGTCCTTGCGGCGCTATTTCATCTCGGCGAGTGAGGAAAATGGCATGTTCTTACGGGATTCCGGCCCCGCAACGCTGCGTCATCATCCTTCACCACCGCCACCGCGGCACACGCAAAACTCCAGAAAAGCGTGCGCGGCGAGTTTTCTTGCATGAAGGCCATGAAGGCAAGAGAAATGTCATACTCGCCTGCATATCGCTGGAAATACCGCCGATGTCAAGGAAGAAGAAGTCGAAGAACATTGTGAAGAGATGAAAAATATAGTCGACAGCACGATTCTCGACGCAAATGTCACCGCACAGCCTTTCGACGTCTATGCGAAGGCGTCGACTACAGCTCGGATAGAGAGAGATGGAGAAGGCGATTGGAAAGGTCAGCAGGCAGTCACCGAGATGAGCAAGAAGGAGTGCGTGAGAATCGTGTACTCTTACCCACCTGCAGTCACTGCAGCGTCACGACCAGGTAGTGGCTAGCTGACTGCTCCGGCAATCGCTGCTGACTTTCTTTCTTCTTTTGAAAGTTGTCGGTCTTTAAGCTGCCTTTGTTTTCCTCCTCTTCGGCGCGAAAGCAACCGCTCGCGGCAAACTTCCGAGTCTATACTGAACTTGTGTGCCCTCGCATATTCAGTGATTCTCTTTCTCATCCTCAAAAACTCTTCGAGGAGACTCTATGCAGCATTCACTCCGTCATCACCACGCGGAACCCCATGATTAAGCCTGCTTGCTCACCCTGAACTCGCGCTGAAGATTCGGGGGTTTCTCTCGCTGACGCAAGTCGCATTCTCGGGGTTACCTCAACGTGTCAAACAGGCAATTATCCGAATAGCGTCTCTCCTCGTAGACCGTGCTCTCCTCTTCGGTCAAAAAGCCACTGCTTCAAGTCGAAAATATAGTTCTTCACGGGAAATGCCGATGCTCCTCTCGCCGGGTCGGGCGCCCTAGGGGGCCCATTACCTGCGTGACGTTTGCGAAGAGAAACGAGAAAACGGAGAAAATGCTCAAAATTTCCCTCTACGCCTTTGGTCACGGGAAGCGGAGCACAGTCAGAAGCCCCCTCTCATCATGATTTGCAATTATCAAATTATTTTGATGAGCTTGAAACTTCAAAGAAGCATCGTAAACGTCAGAGGATGAGAAGTTTTTGAGAGAATCAAGTCATCTCGACAAGGGAGCCAAGCTGAAAAGTCATTTCTACTGCTTCGTGATAGTCTGCTCTCTTGCTAGTCAAACTCGGACTACTTCAATAGTTGCTCGTTTTCAATTCAATTCGCTCCGAACTCGCCGGAAATGCCTCAGTCCTGGCTTCCGCCGGGCTTTTCGAATTCTCGGCAACCTCCCTCTCATCAGCATCTCCCTGCCTCCCGCTCTTTCCGTTCCTTTTTCGTGCCACATCGGGTTCCATCGCGAATGTCGCGCTACCGTATACCTTCGAATAGTTATTTTCGGGCATCCGCTCGGTGCTCGCTGAAAGAGAAGAACGAGAGAGAAAACTCTCCGTGCTGGTCACGATCACGAGAAGAGGGATTATTTTTGTGGCAAACTCGCAAAATTGCTAGTTTGCGGCTGCTTCGACTGGCTGTATGAGTGGATAGAGACACTGGCCCTTGCTCGCGTTGCCTTGAGTTTGCGTGTCGACCGAGATCAAGAGGGGAGAGAAAACGAGATCAACTACATGGAGGCGAGAGGTTTTGAAGCGGGAGAAGTTTTGTGTTTCACAAGAGAAGTGGACATCAGTCACGACTCTTGTCGACTAATTGGAAAAGCGTGCCAAGGAAGAAAAACTTCCTCTCACTCCTTCGATTGCTACAAAGCCAAGCCTCATCGACACGCTGCGGCAAGCCGGAAATGCTCTAAGTGCTCTGAAGGCGAACAGCAGGAAGGAGAAGCTAAGCGGGAATCCCGGATATGCGTGTTTCTTGTCAGACCGATTAAGGAGGGCGACGACGATGCAAGTGGTTCTTTGCTGCATTTGAGCTGATGCGCTGAACCATCTGCCTGAGGATGAAGGACGACTTGGGCATATGGGGGGAGGGGAATGAGGAACCAAAGAATTTCGATAGGTTTCAAGTTAGGCGATTCCCAAACCTTATCAAAAGCCGACAGTGATCTTATTGCTCTCGTTTTCACTCATATGGAAAGAAAGTCCGAAGACAAGATTTACTGGAAACTACCATGACAAAACGTTTATGTTTCACTCAAGCGAAATTGCTTTGAAGTTTGAGAATGGCACATTAGGTGCTTCTGTCCTCCGAATCTTTGTGATCTTTCGGTAAAGACATGAAACGTATGAGGTTTGTTAGCGATGCATACAGTAATCGCAAGCGGCATCGAAGTTATTGGGATCACCTCTTGATTTCTACCATAAGCTAACACCACGACTGTGTCCTCTGGTCAGATTGTAACCGTTTCTCACGGAGTTTCACTCGAAAGTCTTGTGATTCTGGATACGGCCAGCCGGAACTCGGCACTAGTCAGTGCCGCCTGACACCCCGACGTCGACAGACGTCGGTATTGTCACGAGAGTTTTGTCGGGTCCGTGAGAAAATGAACCTCGAAGAACCCACAATGTTCGACTGTTCAAGTTTGCGAAAACAACGAAAGGCTACGGTAGTCCTGAAGACTTTCGGCCTGACTTTTCGAAAGGCTTGTCAAAAAAAGAAGCATGCATCGTTAGCGCTAAAATGAAACTGGCATTCAAGAGCTTCGAGAGCAATGCTCTGTAATTTGAGCGCTTTGAAAACCTGGGGAAACCAATACAAATTCGTGGGTGTAAACCATTCATTGTTTCGAAATAAGAGGCGCTCGGTGCAATGGGATACAAGGAACTGGTGGAAAGAAAGTGTTCACTGGTATAATTAGTAAAATCGAAAACATAATGACGTTTTCGGTTTCGTAGGAAAAGAAAGGCTTATATGAGCGCAATTCTGAAATCTTGGCATCCTATTGAAACGGAACAGCTTTTCAAGTGCAGAATAGAGGGCTGCTCAAGGAACAAAGCTAATGACGACATAGTCAAAACCAGCAATCGCTACTACGTAGCTTGATGGTGTATCAAAAAGTATTTGTTTTTGAAATTCAGTCTCAACTTCGAAAATTCGATGGCAGGTAGCAGAAAGCACCAATTTTCGACGTAAGCTCCTAAGGAGACATCAGTTGAGAAAACAAACCCCTTTTTCGAAAGGAAAATTACTGGAATTAGTCTGAATCATTCTCTGTGGTTAAGAAAGAAAAAGAAAAACATTTGCCGATCTTCCCTCTCGCTGTCAAAAGCTGATTTTTGCACGATCGTCAACCTACTCGGAAGAGGAAGTACATAGCGGAGCTTATGAGGAAAAAAATCTTTTGACAGAAGTGATCTTTGCAATAATTCCTCTTTAATCATAGAACAGTTGAAGCATCTTCAGTTGAAGCAAAAGCTTTCTCTCCACGCAAACTTTCCGGCGTCAATCGCAAAGGAACGCTTGCCGCTATGTCATTCTAAGCAATTCAAGCGCCTAGGATAGGTTAAGACTTCAACAAAGCAGCTCGCAAAAAAAAATTTCCCAAAAAGCTTCTTGAGATCACGCTCGTCCATGCTCGAAAGCTAGTTTTTGCCTTCAATTGCTTCGCTGTCTTTTTGCAGGGCGGCCTAGAAAGCCTCCACTTGGTCTTCAGTCTCCATTCGGTCTCATTCTCAGAGCTCGCCTTGTGTTCCGCTAGGTGGTGGTGTTAGCGGTTGAGGCATGCAATCGCCTCAGGCACGCAACGTTTGTCGGTCTTGCCTTCTTCCACCCCACGAACCAGGCGTTAATTAGTTTCAATTCCACTGAACACACACCAATATGTAGTGGGAGAGATGAGGAAAAGAGGAAAAAGGAATGTGTTGTATGTTTGATTGAAGATGAGGATGCCGGCTGGGGGGTAGAACGGAAAGGCAATCAACATTCGTTGTTGGGTTGGCAGTGAAAGAAACCGGACATGCTCCCTTTCGCTGGAGAGTGAAAAAGCTCGAGATCGAGGAGGATAAATTATGCGTGGTCGCAAAAGAATTTGATGTCCACAATGTTCGCTGAAGGCACGTACCAGTCACCCGACACGAAACCTTCCTCTCGCGAGATCAACGAGCCTGCAAGAATTCAAGAATGTGAAGAATGAAGATGGGAGAAATGGAATTTTTCTGGCTGAAGAGATGTTTCATTGAGCTTCGCTGCAAGACCGAGGAGCTGTCGTAGCGAAAAGAGTGAGAGGGGGCACCCGGAAATTTTAGAAATTTTAAAAACTTCTTGCGCGTTATTTTCGGTCGTCGATGACGTTCGAGTACAGTCACGTAAAAACGAAAAGAACACCCACTTCGTCTAATTGCAAGAACACTCACATTTGCTTGGCATTTGCGAAACGAACGAACTCTCTAAACATATCCCTTCTCCCGATGATGTGTTCTTACGACAAACACCGTAATCGCATGCGTCCTTTTTATTTCGGCGCGCACGCCATGTGCGCATGTTGATCCTGGTCCGGTTCTTCCCCGCACTTCCTGCCAGCCAAAAACGACCTCGGAAGTTTTCTCGTAGCTATTTCTCCGCTCTCTATAAAACTTTTTTCTTGTCAAAAACCCATGTCTAGGACAAGTTCCGGCAGGCTTTACTCGATTTCTCATTATTTCGCTGCTTGTAGCGATCATCGCTTCTTCATTCTTCTCGACAGAGGCGAATTCCGGCTTTCCAGATTTGTAGCTCCGCTCGCCCGTTTGGATAATTGAAAATCCGGGAATTGCAGACAGACATAGGAGATTGATGTTTTTCGTCGTCGGAGGTCCGGGACACCTTCGCTAATGCAATCAAGTGAGACACTCAATCTTCTCAAACAGTCGAACTCAGGGAATGTTGTAGTGAAATTTGCTCTAGGGACCAAATTTTTGCTTCCTTGTTCCTTCTTGTTATGAATGAAAACCTTGTCAGATGACTTGCTGCAGAAATGTCGAAGATAGACTAGCTCATTCACCGCTCTTCTTCCTGTTCCATTCTCCCTTGAGAGGCACAATGACACAGAGAACATGACTTTAAGCCTCTCAATAATATTATTTGCAACAAACCGATCTTGAGTTCGACTTTTCGGCAAATATCTCATGCTCTGAGTCACTTCTTTCGTGCTTCTCAAAGCTACCGTAACCCTCCTTTTCTTCCTGCTCTCGAAGGCCAAAGGCTGATGAGAATATTTCTCTCGCTTCGATGTTGTAAACAGGGTGGCAAGAGCACGGGATCATTGAGGTCTGTCTGTCACTCCAGGCATATGACAGCCTCCGCCGCCGCCGACAACGAAGACAAGGACGATCCCACACACCGGAACCTCTCTCTCCCGTGTCGCGCGCATGACCGGCGGCAATATGTCAATGTGGACCATGAAATTGGCACACCAAGCAGACACGCATAATCCGTCTAGCCTCCCGACATTGTCTACGTTCAGAAAGCTGACATTCTTTTTCGTTTCTCCTGCAAAACGCACGCATGAAATACGATGCTAGCCTTTGGTCGAGAGAGAATTTCCAGTAACAATGAGTCAACAAGTATATTTATTGTGCCTGTGCTGTGTTTGTGATTGAATTTACCCCGAGCGACTTTCCCTGACCATGTAGTCGGCCACTCATAATACTCGGGAGGAGGACAGATTCAATTAGCGACACAACAAAAGCTTTCACTGGAAATGTCCTGGGAAATCCGGAGTTCTGGCAAACTCCAGAAACGATATTAAACGTCCTTGATCTCATGGCTTTAGCTTCAAAACTTGGAACATTCGGGACAGTTAGCAAAATCGTTCATTGGTCTTAAAGTTGTTTATGCCGCTAAAGACCATTCTTCTTGACAATTGCCAAGAAGCGAAAAAATTGCAAGAATTTTGCGTGCTTCACTGTACCAATGGGAAATGCCGGATTGGCTAGATTCTTCTCGAGATCGTGAAGTTGCCAACACATCACAAGGCATTGCGTCAGCTCTCCCGAGATTTCCAGATTTCATTTTTCTGTTTTCACGGCAAGTCAGTCAGCATTGAAGACTTGGAAAAATGTCGAGCAATCTTGCTTCATACAAGTTTGACGTGGCGTTTTAGAGCGTTGGCCTGATTCTGAACTCTACCGTAGTCCTTCCACCTTTGGCCTCACTGACTAGCCATTCTCTGAAAGGCCACATAATCCGAAAACACTTCAACAAGACTGGAGCCTCACACATCGAGATGACCCTGTTCTCGAACTTCAACAACAACAGAATACGTTTCACGTACTCCACATTTTTCTTCGCATGTCACAGACGCCACGTCAACGCCGGCTTCCGGCGTATTTCGGTCGCTTTTCACATCGCTTTTCTCCCACGGGGCTTCCCGCGAATGGTCGGCTAATCCCAAAGGCGCAAGTTACAGCATTACGTTCACTCCGAAACCTCACGAAAACATGACTTTTAACAGAAATAATCGGCTCTTAATTACCGCTAAAATCCGGCTCATAATCGTTTTCGAGAATTTGAAGTCAACTGTGCGCTAAAGTTAGTTCCAAAATGTCGTAAACATGTGGGTTGCCAGTGATGATTCAGGGCGGGATACGGTAGCTGGCATGATTTTGTCTGCAAAACTTTCATGTTGATCTTGGATCATCTGCTATGTTTCCGCTTTTTCAGCTTTTTCACTGCACAAGTTCTGTTTTCCATCAACTCGCTCTTCCTCGGCGGGTGGAGGTTATTCTCGGCATTTAGCTGCATTTACGTCGATGCGGCTTCCTCTCAAATGGCAAAAAAAGCGGAAATCGTAGTGGCGTCGACGTCGCTACTCGCCGGGCGGCGCACGCAATGAAAACGAAGGAGGGAGAGGAGAATGGGACGCCGGGCGCCGTGAATAGCCCTGAATGGCCACCGTAGTCAACTTGCTCGCGTCAGTGAATGGCTTCGCTCTTTTGAGTCAACAAATCCGGAGGAGTCAACTTTCGGCCCACACTTTCATGTTGTCCTTCTTGAATGACCGATTACTCAAAGACCTTATTTTAGCGTTATGTCGCATTTCCATGGAAGAGAAGCACTAACTAAACGAGCAAGAGCACAGCCATTTTGATGTGGGCGAGAAAAATGGAGCAGACATCCTATAGCTCGAAAGATGTGAAGATTCCGTGACAATCGCAAATCACAAAAAGCGCGCTGGCAAATTAGATTAGGTTTCGTGAGCTCCTGCAATTGTTCTGTCGTTCCTTTCCTTACTGCTTTCCACGTAACACGAACACTTCGCATTGCTCCTCTCGAACTTTTCCTAGTTTCCCCTTACAGGGGGGCTAACGACGAAAATGTTTGTAAGAGAGCCCGCTCGTCGTATAATTTTATGAACACTCTCCTAGAAGACCCTGTTCTAGTCTCCCGAGACCCTTCCGTGTCCACCTGGCACAAACAACTTGATAACTAACAAGAATCGAGCTACATTCTGTGTTGCATTCTATCGGCCAACTCTATTCAATCTGATGTTATTTTCGCCACAATTCTATTCATTCGACGAGATCGAGATCTTGCTCACTCCAAGAAACCATCCGGCGACGAAAAACGCGACATTTCTTCCTTGCGTGCCGCGCATTAACACGATTTGTGGCAGAGAATGAAAGAGTGAAAGGAAATGAATACTAGAAAACTTGAAACAGATACAAGAAGTGTTTGGTGCCAGGCACAACTTTCACCACGGAAATGTCAAGCTGAAGAGGAAAACTTGTGTATTATGCCATTTGCGTGCGCCCATTCATTGGGTTTCTGGAAGGAAAGCAAGAAAGCGACGAGTCAGACACATCAAAGAACGCTCTGACCATCGCTCAATGCACATCAACAACCTTTCTTGATCTCCGAATCAACACTCAATTCCTCTTCTGCACATTTGATGTCATAAAAAGTCTCATCGACAGCAACTTCACCTTGGAGGCACTCAGCAGACCAGCATGCAAGGGGGGGGGGGGCGAACTTTGGTTCGCTGGACCATTTTGTTCTCCTCCAATGAGCGTTCTCTCAACGATCATTAGTCACACAGCCGCTCCCAGCCTATGCTCGGTCGCCTAATTGTCAACACAAAACCCGCAGTCCCATGACTTGATGAGCTCCAGACATGAATTCGTATGAAAAAGCCTCGTCAAGCCGGAAATTGAAACTAACAAACAAAGAGACAAACGAGCTAATCATCGAATTCCGGGTGGGGGAGTGGGTTTCGAAGCGAAAAGTGGTGACAATTTGCCAATTGGAAAATCCACCCTCACCTCCCGGATCGTCGGGGGAGCCTGTTTAATTGCGCTTCCTTCCGGTTTCAATGGAGTCCATTGGTGGAAAAGGCAGAGAAAAACGTGCGAGAAGCAGAATAATCGAGTGCGAGAGACCGGAGAGAGGATGATGAGAAGTGGTTCGACCAGAGTGATGTGGGGTCAATCGCTTTGGCCGTCCGAGGGACCTACAAGTTTTCGAAAGACTGTTCTCTGCTCTGAAGACGCGGAGGTCATGGCGAGCTAAAGTTGAGGCACGTTGATGAGTTTCTAAAACGCCATGTCAACGAACAGAAACTTTTATTCCGCTAGACGGTTTGATCTCCCACTTTTAAACGCTTTTTCACCAAAGTTTCACACAGCAAGCAAAGCAGAGTTGAATGTGACTCGCCAGTACTCGAGCGAATGCGTCGATACCCAAATTCTCTTCAAAAGCAAAAGGTTTTATGTACAAACGCTTTTGCAAATGTTTCACTAGTTCGGTGAATATGTGAGCACTAATCAGCTTTGCTACGATGATGACGCCCGTTGGCAGCAGCGCAAAGTTGTTCACAAAGCATCAACGCCTCTGAAAGCCGCACCTAAACAAAGCATTTCACGTTGTCGTAAACCTTGCTCTTCGCCTAAAAAGAGACTCCCAAAATAGCAAGATCGGGAACACCCTTGTGGCGCGTCGACGAATTGGCCCTGTCAACTGCTGAAAGTGCTGATTGTGGTATCGCCGCTCCATTCATCATGTGTTTTCGACGTCTTCAGCAATGGAATTTGTGCGCTGCAAGATGGACCGCTTTTGCACGTCGCTCCTTGGACCGCTTCTAACTAGGAAGAATGACTGCAATCCTTTCACATAGAGTTCCGTGGCCCGCATTTACAAATTGTCGATTGCCATCATGCGTGCTCATTTGAGATTGCCGAAACACACTTTTTCCCCAACAATCGACTCGATGGTGTAGTAAGAGTCCCGAATCCACAAACCTTTTCTTTGACCTCCGCAACTCATCCAGGTTGCCGGGACAACGCATCCTTGACAACTTGTTGCATGGGACGCCCGGACATTCTGGCTTGTGAGTGACGAGGAAACGTGAATAAAAGATAAGACAAGGTGCCAAAGCGCTACTGTCGTTGGTGGAAGATAGACCTTCGAGAGCTTCCACAGAGTTTTGAACCAGCAACAAAGAGGACGGCAACTGAAATGGCTAATGAACCGCATATCAACGCCTGATGATCAAACAACGTTAACTCGGTTGAAATAAGTGTCACTCGAGAAACGTATCTGAAATCACTTTCTTAGCATTTGTCTCAGGGTCATCAAACGATTTTCAAATGTTGCTGAAATGGACGCCGAGCACGACAAGAATCAGAAACCGAACCATTTCCCGCTTGCATGTTCTTTGTGTGAAACACCGCTGAAAAACCATCTTCCCCCATTTCTCCCCGCAATTGACTTCAATCAACATCACGCGATCATCCTCGCGTTCCCCCTTTCTTTTCTTCTTCTTCCTTCTCCCTTCCCCGAAACAAACTTCCCCTGTTTTGTCGCCACTCCGCGTTCTCGACGCCCCACGTCGCCTGACGTTGTTGGTCTTCGTCGAAGGCACGTCTCGTTCTCCTCCTCAACCCGTTGAAGTTAGGTTTCAGGCGCCGCTCTCTCAGTCTGCACTCTAAGTCTTTTTTCCGTGAATGCCCTTGGTCCGCCCTTTTCTCTGCTCCTCCACACAGACATAGACACATCTCTCTCTCCTCTTCCTTCTCCTCTCCGCCAGTGTTCAAACGCCTTTGCTCTCCCGGGTGGTTGACGGTCGTGTCTTCTTCCCTTCTTCTTCTTCTGCCATATTCACCGTTTGCCTTCAGTCATGACTATCTACACTCTGCCAAGTTCCAAGCCGACATCAAGCAGCGCCCCTCAACCCGAGGCCAGATCAGAAGTTTGCTCACTCAGTGGCCGAACTCTGTACTTCTCATCCATCGCTGTGTACATCTTCCTCAACGTCCTGGCTATTGCCTCCTATTATGCGCTGAAGCCGGATCCGTCGGCGATCGCCTTTTTCTTGGTGAGTTTCAGTCTTTTATTGTATTTTCCGACTAAAAATGTCTGAATTATGCCTGGCGTGGTAGTTTCAAAGTTGAAAATGGCTGATTTCAGGTCTTCTTCATCGTCTCGTTCCTCATGCTTCCACTCATCGTTCTCTTCCGTCTCAAGCAAGAGGACCAAACGCGGCTCCACGTCTACAGGGGCAGCTGCCCGGAGTTCATCACTCCCGTTCCACTCAAACGCTCCGCCACCATCATCCAAGGCCAAGACGCCTGGGGCAAAATCGATTTCTACATGGTTGCTTGAGTCTTACTCTTCATGGGTTGAACTCATGAGCCCCTCGTAGTCTCCAGTAATTATCTCAATCGCTTAAATGCGCCAAATCTCCTTAGGGACTTGAAATCTCGGGTCTTCTTCTCACAAACAACAAGTCTGTGCTCATGTAGAGAAGTGTCTCTGTCGGTCTTCTTGCCCCCTCTTTGTGCCTGTTATTCACGGTTATCAGCGATCTCAGTGTGCTCTCGAAAAGCGAAGTAAACAAGCCATTTTTCTTTACAAATTCTGTGAACAGAGACGAATCATGTCGAACAGCGAAACGATGCGGTTGAGGCTTCGAAGGCTTAATTTGAGTAATTTAACGCCGACAGTACCTTCAAAACAAGCGAAATGTCTGACAAACAGTTCAATAAGCTCACGAAACTCATAAGCCTAAATAATATTTCTGTTCGGACAACGCTCGACAGCAAGAGAAAGATTCATGCTGCAGTTTATTGAGCACACGAAACTCATCACAAATCTCAAGGTTATGAAGAGAACGCCACCGGAAGTCTCTCAATCGGAAAGAGAGAAGGAGAGAGATATCGACGGATGATGCGGCAAGAACAGATAAGAGACTCGTGGTGGGGGAAGCGGGACAAGATCTCACGCGGGGCGCAGACGCCCTCGGCGCGATCTGCGAGCGTCATCGCCTTTGCGCCCTTTGAGAGCACGCTGAGAGGCAATCGGAGCTGAGCTGAGACATGAAGATCAGAGATGGAACCACTTCGAGGTGCGTGGGAGGCTAGCAAGCAGCTGGAAGCAATTGATCAAGAACCTCGTCTGACTACAGCGTGTTTTCGACTCGGTATGCATTTTCACGATGAAACAGACTCGAAAGTTGACAACACAATGTGTCAAGACTGTCGTCGGTCGTTGACTTGAACAGCGATTATGCAGAACTGT
This sequence comes from Poikilolaimus oxycercus, assembly GCA_034700245.1. Lineage (NCBI taxonomy): Eukaryota > Metazoa > Nematoda > Chromadorea > Rhabditida > Rhabditidae > Poikilolaimus > Poikilolaimus oxycercus. The sequence continues at coordinate 33,945 of JAQIXL010000363.1, forward strand.
TTCACTCGAAATATAGGAAGTGAATGTTTTTGTGCAAGTCAGTAGTTCCGGGGAGGCAACCCTTACATAATTCAACACAGGCAAACAACGAAAGATTACTTGTTCCTCGTTTGAACTTCATGCGTTTCATCGAAACCCTTTAGTGTCCAACCATCTAGGCTCCTGTTTCACGTGTGTTGGGTCTTCATCGTTTTGCAATTTTCGTCTTTGTACCTCTTTTGTCAAGTAACTGTTCACACCATAAAAGCCAAGCACTCGAGACGTTTTTCCCTTCTCAATCGATGGTCCAAAAGGCGAAGACGTTATGCGCTATTCTCAGCGTTTCGACGCCTGTTCCCGGGTCTCTCCGATTTCTCTCGAAAACTTGGCGAACTGCTTGCCACAAGACGGAGCAGACCAAAGGGAAAGCGCCTGACTTGAATTGATTCACTCGGCATCTGAGGAGCCGGTGATTGTCTGCAACTCAAAATCACCGGAAAACAAAAGAAGAGGTTCTGGGCTAAAAACACAGCATCCACAAGCAAGTGGCAGACTCCAAGCTCTTTATCACTAGACGCGTACTTGACCCAGGTCCCCGGCTCGGTGTAATTGTTTACACCCCTCTTCGGGAAATGCGAGTAATAGTGTACACCTGTACACAAT
>JAQIXL010000364.1:0-34547 GCA_034700245.1 Poikilolaimus oxycercus
ACAAAAGCGGGGGGGTCAAGCCTATTGAAAATTTCATAAAAATGCGATCGCAAAGTGGAACTTTTGATGAAATTTGCGTTTCACGGTTGAATCACCGTTTAATGTACACATGACCTATGACGAGTTTCTGAGTCTCTAATCTCTCTGAAGTGGGGCACGTGTCCAATGCTTGTCTTCCAGCGTGCTTTCGTCGTTTTTTAAGCCCAAACTGACATTTTACGTCGGGGACCCCCGGCCGTCGGGGGGGAGGGGGGGTCCGAAAGTCGGACCCCTGATCCACCCCTGCTTAGCCATGCTCAAATTTATGTAAAGACCGAGAAGTCAAAATGTGCTTTTTATGCAAAGGAAAATCGGCTGGACCTTTGACCAGTGTGGGAAGAGCTTCGGGGGCGTCCCTGCTTGGCTATGCATGTGAGATGAGCCACCCACTTCTCCCCGGAAAGTGAGACTCCAGAAGCAAGAAAGAGGTCAAAGAAGCGTCTAGACATCCTTTGCAACCTTGCAGGCGTTTGCACAACTGCACGTCGTCTTTGGCATCGCCATGTTCATCCTCTCGGCTCTCGCCGATTACATGAGCTCCCGATCGGGGACGATTCGTCTGAACGGCCTCGAGGAGTGCTGCTCCTTCTACTTTATCGTCACTGGGTAAGCGCCCTTTAATCGTCGACGACGTGAATACTCTCGAAGTCAGAGCGGGGTAGAGAGGGAGAAGAAGGAGAAGGGAAGAAGAAGAAGGCGAGTGCAAAGAGTGTGCCTCTTGCCGTCTTCGACTTAACGCCGAGGAGGTCGCCTCGGCGAGCGTATGCGCACGCGTATTTGTGGAAGCCCAAACACACTTTTCGGCACAAAATGCGGCAGACTCGAGCACATCGTCAAAGACTCCTTGGCGTGTCTGGATGTGGCGTTTTGTAGCGTGGTCGGACTATGCGGTGCGGCGAGCTACCGAAGAGGTCTCGTGATCACCTTCATGGTGATGTCCATCCATGCCGTCCTCATCTTCGCGCCAGCCATTGTCATCGTCTCCAGCTTCGATATTCACTTCTACCAGGTTGGTTATTTTCGAAGGCTTTATGCTTCATTCCAGAAAGCGCAAAACAAAATCCCTTCAATATGATTTTTGTAGCACGAATGCTGGGGCGAGTGCGACTGGCACTTGCTCGGCACGAGTCTTCCCGTGAACAGCCGATGTCAGATCCTCTGCGGCGAGCACGTCGACGACAACATGAGGAGGTAGGAACACTGTCGCCTTCGAAAGCTCTGAGTCAAGAGAAAAAGACTTCTTGCAATGTTGCGTAATTCTGCTCGCACCAAAATGATTCGAACTCACGAAGCGCGTTTTGCAGCCGCCATGGTGAAAGGCTCCTAGCAACTCCTATGAATGGGGGTGAGGTCGAATGGCCGGAGCGCCTTTCTATGAGGACGCGAAGAACCCGGAAACATCAAGCATGTGCATATGGAATGTGACGAAGTGGGGCGGAGGGCGAAACTACTGATGGTCTCTTTCTCTCCTCGCTTAAGTGCAAAACTTTCAGTTCAATGACACGTCTGGGCACGGACTATCGGCTTGATGCCGGCCTTATTGCCGCCGCGTGCGCCGAGCTCATCCTCTCTATAGCCACGGCCGCCCTCGCTGCACGGACAATCTGCTTTCCACCCAAGGTGAGCAGAATAACATTCGGTGACTCTCTCTCTTTTAGAGCAGCACCTCCGAGATGGTGCCGATGCAGCAAAGCGAACCTCTAATGAACAACTCGACAAGCTAGACGGTGTCTCTAGTTGCAATACTTGTGTCTTCTCCCTCTCTCTAAGTACGCCTCGTTGGTTGAAACTCCTCTTTAGCAACGTGATCTTCAATTGTGATGCATGCTCGAAAATTCCTCGTCATTTTTTTCTTCAACTCGTTTCATCTTCTGGCAATTCTCTCTTTTCTTCTTTACCGTGTGTTGTCCTTGAATTCTAACCTTTGATCGTCTCGTCCCAACGCTTCAACAGTTATGTTGTTTGTCCAGCTTTCACTTTGATGCATCGTTCCATATAACGTGGAATGTTAACTTTTTGAAATTCAAACGTTCTCACATTATGGTTGGCTCGGAGACTTTGAAGTCTCGGGCACGGCCCTCTCTTTTTGGTTGACACTCTCTCATTCTCCGCTCTCCCTCTGTTGGTGCTGTAAATAACCCCGCGCGAAAATGATCCCTCCGTCTCGACACCGAACTGTTGTCCCGTCGTCTTCACTCTACGGCTCCCATTTGGCACACGGCCTGAATCCCTCTTCTTCTGCAGGCGTTACCGGTATTTCCTGTTCTCTTTTCAACGTTTCTTCTTCTTTGACACCAAAACAATCTCCATCCTATGTCTCTTTCTACTGTGCTAGGATAATTTATCTGCTTACGTGTGTCTAATAATGTTGTGACCGTTAGAAGTAAAGTGCATTCCAAATTGTTTACGGTAACCAGTTGGAGCATTTATTCACAGCAGCTATGAAGCAAGACCAAAAAGTAGAGCAATCTTGAGGTGCCTTAGAAAAGATTAAGAAAATTTTTGAAAGTCAACTCTGCGTTGCTTATGACCAACGAGAACATCTTTGGATTACAGGAGAGGTGCTGTTTGTGAGAAGAACATTGTGACCATTTGCGTCTGCTTGAAATCAAGGAATGAACACAACCGAAGCAATTCTTTTCCTTCCTTCGTTAAATTGCCGCGTATTCGACAGCCGATTGAAAAGAGATGAAGCTTGAAACACGCCGAGAATGTGTACACGAAATTTGAGAACACTCGATTTTCAAAGAAGTCACTTCCTGATTGAAGAGCTGCATGAGATAAGAGTAGACATAGTGAATACCAGAATGACCTTCGGTTCTGTTTCTTAGCTACACGTGCGTTTTCAAACGGAAGAATAGCCGTAGAAGGTTGCCAGTAAGAGTTCTAGGAACCTGTCGAGAACGGTAATAATAGGAGAGAAGAAAGCATTGGTGTAAAGTAGAAGCAAAACATTGTTGAGATTGTTGTCTTGAGACTTTTTCGTCTGCGACAAGAAAGTTGCGTCAAAATCGCCACTTCGAAAAAGCTTTCAAGCGGCAAGCCTGAGAAGGAATAAAAATAAGCAAGTTCATAACGAAGCATCACTGGCACATAGAAGCAGTCTGTGTGTGAGTACATGAAAGATTTGCAGAAACAGATCGCAAGAGAGCCAGTTACTGGCTGTCGTCCTCGTGGATGCTTTCCACCTTCGCTTCACTGACGACCTCGAGGTCAGACTCCACCTCGCCAGCCGGTGTCGCCTCACGACCCACGAGAACGGGAGACTCGGAGCCGGATGGCTCTTCGACGCTGGCTTGCACCACTTGCCGGATGGCTGCAGGTGGCGCATAATCAATCACCTAGAAAGGGTTCAAAAAACTGGACCTCACTCACTTTGCCCTGGTCCATAACCAAGATCTTGTCCATATTCGCAACGCTCTCAAATCGATGTGCAATAACGAGGACTGTTGCATCTTTGAATGCCTCCTGGACGCAGAGACCAATCAGCTTGTCGGTGTTAGCATCAAGGCTCGATGTAGCTTCATCAAGGAGCACAATCTTCGCCCTCCTGCACACCACCATTACATACAAGACAAGGAACATCGGCTTACGTCAATAGAGCTCGCGCCATGCATAGAAGCTGGCGTTCGCCGACGGAGAAGTTGCGGCCTCCCTCGTGCACTTCCGCTTCGAGCTTCAGGTCCATGTCCGCTATCTGCAAGTGTGCACGTCCGAAGACGCTTCCCATACTCTTTGTTTGAGGAAGGTCTTCTCGAGGGCGTCCCATAGCTGTTCATCAGGGAAGCAAGAAATGGGGTCAAGATTCGAACGAATGGTGCCAGCGAAGAGCACCGGATCTTGAGGGATGCAAGCCATTACCCTGAAATATGCCGATTGCTTTAATTTATCACCTTCGCAATGTGTGCACTCCAATCGTGGCGATCTCGACGCCATCAATCAGGATCTTTCCGAAGCTCAGCTCATACATTCGGTACAACACTTGGACTAGCGAGCTCTTTCCTGAATAAAATGGTGAGAGCTTTAGTTGGACTCTTTACCAGCTCCAGTTCTTCCGATGATACCAATCTTTTCCTTAGGTTCAACCGTGAAGGAAACGCCGTCCAATGCAAGAGGCATGTTCAGTCGATAGCGAAGTCTATTTCAAGAGTTGAAGATTCAAATGAACCTACTTGACTTTCTGGTATTCGACCTTTCCATTAGCCGGCCAGTCCTTTGGCAACTGTGCGTCTCGTCGAGCTACCCACTCACCTTCGGCTTCAACATTCTGAAAAGGGCATAAGGTCTTTCACAAAGTCACTAACGTCGCAATAAGCCGCCACTCTTTCAACCGAAGTCATCTTCGCTTCCAGTTCTGTTTGAGTTCTCACAGCGAATTGGAAGATGCCGCTCATCTGCAAGGTTGAAAAGAGATTGTTGGCAAAGTACCTGAATGGCGAAGGAAAGAGCCATGCCAGCGTCAGCTGGAGAGACACGGCCAGTGAGAAGAACGATGAGGAGGGAAACCACGCCGGTGATGAGCACGACAAGGAGATCGAGCCACACGGCCAGCCATCGCATGCCCGATTGGAACATGAACATTCCACCACTGCGACATTTTACTCATTGGTTGATGCCAAACCTGTTGACATCGAGTTTGTCCTTCAACTTGTCCATGAAGCGGTTTGTTTGTCCAAAAGTGTGAATGGTGACCAAGCCGTCCATGCTCTCGGTGATGTGGTCGAAGAGCGGAGATCGGGACAAATGCTCCGAGCGTTTCAGACTGAATCGTACTTCTCACTAGATTTGCGAATTACCTTCGAATGCCGGCGCGGAAGCACAAAACGAAGACAGTGAAGATGAGCGCAATGGGAACAGCGGGAAGCAGGAAGACCGGGAACACCCAAGAAATGACCAAAAGAAATCCAATGACGTTGAGCATGTTCTGGAGGAAGACCTCGATCGTGAACGGGAGTTTCACATCAACTACAAAATTTCTCCAATTGTCTAGACAGGCATACTTTCATCCATGTCCTTGGAGAAGCGATTAAGGATTCGTCCACTTGGGTTTGCATTGAAGAAGGCGACCGAGGCCCGCATGATGCTCCTCAACATGCCGTTGTGAAGTCCGCTGGCAGCATTGAGAGAGGTCTGAAAGTATTTCATTGAGAGAGAGACCACAAACCTTCGTGAAGATGATCGCCTTGAAGACGCCTGTAATGAAAAGGAAGACAAATGATGCAGCGTAAATCGACGCATAGTAGGAAGTGTGTGGACTGTCGCTGAGACTCGCACTCGACTCCAGATGTTGAGTTCCATTTACCTCGGAATACTGAACAATGCTTGATCTGACAAGAACACTTTACCGTTTCCTTGTTCTTAAGCCACAAGGCGAGCCAGATTGTGGAGAAGAGCGAAGCTGCCACATTGACGATGAAGGCTGAGAGAACCAGGATCCACACAGCGACTCCACCAGCGGCATCCAAATACTTTCGATAGACTCGCCAAGCAACGCTCGACATTCCCAGATCTTCTTCGTCGTCCAAAATCTTCGGAGCTGAATTCGCAGGCGATTAGTTTTCTCAGAAAGGCTTCCAAACCGTTATTTCCTTTGTTGCCGCCTTTTCCAGTGAGGGGAACATTGTCTCCGGATCTCGCCGATGTGGGTCGCTCTTCAAGCTCCACGTCGACACTTTCGAATTCTTGCGGCGAGGAGTCTTCACTGCCCAAGTGAGAGCCTCGGCCAGAATGTCGGCAGTGCTCAACATAGGCTGGGCATCTCGCTTGCAAGTCGCTGTGCGTTCCAACATCCACGATTCTTCCGTTATCAAGGAAAACAACTCGGTCACAACGGGCGAGACGCTGAAAATATAAAAAGATGTTTTTGTTTCTCATACATTTGAGTCATTGGTGACGAACATGACCGTCTTATTCGCGAGACCAAGAACGATGGCCTGTTCGAAGACTGAATCCGCCACTTTGGGATCGAGTGCAGAAAGAACGTCATCAAGGAGGTTGATGTCTGTGTTCGAATAGAGTCCACGAGCAAGAGCTACGCGAGCCCTTTGACCTCCAGAAAGAGTCGAACCGCGCTCTCCGACCTAAAGCAGTTTTTGCATTGTTGAGTATTGCACACCTCTGATTGTTCATTGGCCGGCATGGCTTCAAGATCTCGAGTCAGCTGAACTGCATTCAACACCGAGTAATATCTGAATAGGGTATGCCACTGGAACGTTGTGAGTTACCTCTTCGGATTCATTTGCTTTCCAAAGAGAATATTGTCTCGGATTGTTCCACTTTGGAGCCAGGGCAGTTGAGGCACCCACGAAACAGAGCCGGCAATACAGATTTGGTTCGCATCTCTCTCGAATAGCTGAAATCGCATGGCACACGCAATTTCGGTTGATTGATTTCGCTACTTACGTGTCCAACGACGCTCGTTAGCAGCGCCGTCTTGCCGCTTCCGACGGGTCCCGTGATGCCGAGCAGCTCCTTCTAAAGAGCACTCTCATATCGTGGCTTGATTTAATGCTCACCTTCTTGACCACGAGACTGATGTCTTCCAGTACGTATGTGGGATCGCGGGCATTTAGAGGTTCCCGGGTTGCCTCACCAGGTGGCGGTGATGCAACTAAAAACGTCCTAGGAGACGAGGATACCATTACCAGGGTTTGTCCAACTGAACGCTGCACTGTTGAACACGATGGAAGCATTCGGATCCGTTGGCGGAGGTGGAAGCCCGGGCCATTGGTCGACTAGCAAGATTGCACGGAACCGCTTGAGCGCCACAATCGCCTCCGAGAGGTAGCGACTTCCATACGGGATCATTCGAATACCGAAGAGCATGACGAAGAAGACAGTGATTGCCGAGAAAGCCTATGAACGTTTGGACACTCAGCCAAACGCACGTCACTGGCTGAGAGATCATTGCCCGAAAGAACCACGCCGAGAAAGGTGGCAATGGCGGCGACGGCCGGGACCACCGGGCCTGAGGCGATCGCCAAACTCTGTGCATAACCAGCAGTGCGAATGTCCACTTTTTCATTGTGTCGCATATCTGGAACTCAGGGGGATTAGCCGACCTCGATCTCTGTTGTTTGCTAAAGATTCTTCAAGACGCTGGTGATTGAAAGCTTCACCCAGGTCACACATGCAGTTTTTCGTCATGGCAAGTTCAGAATGGGTTCAAGCTTCTTCGCAAACTTCGAAAAGCTGATTACGTAAATAGACGCTCTAGTGCAGATCTTTAGATGTTTCACCTTCAATCTTTCGCATGAAGGTCTCCTCCCAGGCGTTCATCTTGATGAGTCGAACACATCGAATGATCTCGCCCATCAGACTCAACTGAAAGATTTCTCTTTGCGCAATTGCTAGATTATAGTCGATTTATAAGTTTGCCCCCCGCATCATTTTCTGTTCCATCAAGTGTCTCTCTGTCGTGTTGACTTTGACTCGCTTCCGCCGTCTCTCTTTTTGTTCGAAGAATTTTTCTTTGCACGCTCTCTCGAACTTCACGGCTTCTTCCTGTGCCTCTGTTTATAAAACTCACGCGTTTTTCTGTTTTCTCAACGGCCGACTTCCTGTAGCGAACCATCGTCATGCCGAGACCGTACTGAAATATTCTCTCCTCATGACTCATAGCAAGTTTGCTCAACCTGAAATACGTCGAAGACGAAGAAGACAAGGATGCCGAGGAGTGACCACGGTCCGATGACCAAAAGAAGGTAGATGATGCCGCCCACAAGGACCAATGGTCCGACCATGACCAGAGGGGCGAAAGTCACCGCATCGAAAAGCCGTTGTCCATCCGTGGCGTACATGTTGACCACCTAAGACGAACGATATTAGCCGAGTCCTGGCTCTATTCTCGGAGAAAGCCTTGTATTCGTTTGTTAGTGTTTACCTCACCAGCCGTTGTTTTTCGTAGTGTCTGACCACCGGCGAGTCGCTTAAAGACGAGCGCCAAGACGGCGCCGCGCACTCGAATGCCCGTTCGGTAGCTGACGGCCCATGTGCCGCCATAGGAAAGCACTCGTGCGAATTCAACCTGCAAAGGGCATTTCGGTTTCACACGCAACCATGAGTCAGTCTCACGAGACGGGAACGTTTTCTTCTTTAAATTCATAATATTTTGCCTCCCGATTGACGTCAAAGCAAGAAAAGCAACTGACGATGAGAATCGAGGCGACGAGGACGAGGCCGTAGTTGTAGTCGATACTCTCATCTTCCTTGGGTGGACGTTCAGCGAAGGCGACGAGGCCCTTGACGAGACATGTCGGGCCGATGAAGCCAAAGATGAGACAGAAGAGGAAGACGCAACAAGAGACGATGATGCGTGTCCGGGAGAAGCGCCAGACAGCTCGAAGGAGTGATGCATCTTTCAGTCCCTTTTCTCGTACCTCCTCGTTCCAAAGAAACTCCAATCTGAAAACAGACATAAATCACTCGCCTACGATCTCTCCAATGGAAGGAATGCGAACAGGTTCGAGTGGCCAAATAAAGAGTCTCCAAACTACATTAAATGTGCTTGCCTGGCCATATTCACGCTAGAAGCGTCGAAAATCGAGCAGTTCCATACACGATCATGACTGAGCCGCCCTCTGAAGGCTTCCCAGAGATAGGCGAACACCCAGTGATAGGTGACAAAGGAGAAAAGAGACGCCTCGTCAATCTTCGAAGCTCCAACGGCATCGCTAAAGCTCATACATAGGAGTCAACAGCATCAAAGATCTTTCATCTTCTTGTTCAGTTTTTCTTGTGGCTAACCACCTGTGAAATTGGGCCTCTTTCACTCTTTGTCGGCGCTCTGCTCGACAAGGGGAAAACACAAGAAGGCGGACTCGAAATGACCTTGGTGCGTGTTTGCATTTCTGTTGTGTTGCGAGAGAGACACGCGCCGATTCACACGCTTTGCTCACCTCCTGCCGACTCGAATCGGAAGCACATTCGCCATCGACGCCTTGTAGCGAACGAACTGCTTGGTGACTTTTCCTTCTTTATATCGGGCCGTGAGGGCGTCCTCTTCGCGGCTCATCCTGCAAAAATCGACTTTCGAGAGCGACGGGCAGAGCGAGGACAATCCCGAGGTGCAGGAAGGACGTAGAGGCGCTTTGTTTTTGACATGAATGATAAGTGTGCGAGCGCAAATGGCGAAGCGGCGGCGAGTGGACCCCGAGGGTCGCCGTGGGGCTGAGAGAGCGCGCTAGAGAAGAGACAGCGCGGCCGGCGCTCAGCTGATTTCGTCCGGCCGGCCGCGCGCTCGTCTTTGAAATGCGAGATGTCGTTCGAGCTCCTCGGGAACGCATTCAATGGAAAGAAAGTTCTTTGCCCCGTTCGTGCCGGCCTGGCACCACTTCCGTAAATGAGACAACGCACTTTGGATCGTCGTAGACCTCGTCCTCGTCGAGGTCCCGCTCCACTACGACGGCGGGCACCGTCCCGCCGCCGCTCTCTTCCTTCGACATGGTTACCCAACCTGCAATTATATGTCATCTCGTGCGTTTCACGAAATGCAAACACCGACAATGACCTCAAGGCACGCGCGGGCGTACAGAAAACAATGACTACAACGGCGGGAAGGCGATTTCGAAATGCATGGTGTCAAGGTTTCTTCGCCTTTTTCGCTTTGCTTCCCATCGGAAAGACAAAGCAGACAGAGGCGGGTGCTTCTGAGGGAAGACGGGGAAGGAAGGGCAGGCATGTGAAGGGCGGCGGGGTGCCGGCGGGCAGCGAGCGGCGTCCGGTCGGCCGGCCGTCAGTCGAATCACGCGACGGCTAGCGGCCTGCTCGCCGCACGCAAAACGCGCGCGCTCGCCACTTCGCGCCTCAAATGCCCACTTGACTTGACTTTCTGTGGCCGAACTAAGGGTCGTCTCTCATGGACACGTGTTTAGTTCGGCAGAGGTGCGTGCCCGTTCACAAGAAAGACCATTTTTCACGGGCTAAATGTCGGCTGCGGCAGTGAAACCTCTGAGATTCCTCAAGACATGCGCTTTGAGAAATTTCGCAGTAGCACCCTCGTGACCTAATTCATCGACATTCAGTCGTTTCAAACCTCCCTCATCGAGGCGAGAAAAACACTTGAGAACATCGCATGTCTAGGAGCGCATTCTCGCCTTTGACACATCCGCTCTTCTCGCTTTTGAAATGAGGGCACTTCCGAAATCTGACCACATTGCAGGCTACAAACAACTGGTGACGCAAGGAAATGCAATACAAAACAACACAATTCGGAAAAAAAAGTTTGATTTGATGTCCAAAAAGATTGCCGCGGTAAATGTGTCGCAGGAATATAATGCTTCAAAAATTGATGCTTTTTATGACGTGCTAGACTGTAAACAAATTCAAGAAGCAAGGAATAAATGGTCTGAGGTCTGCGGCAACGACGACGGCGCTCTTGTCTGGTGTACGTGGCCGGGTTGACACGCAAGCTGCGCCCGTTTCCGCGCCTCATCACTGATAAACGTCCTTTCGTTAGATGATTCTCGTGCTGATTGCGAGGGCACGCGCAAAACAGCACCCAGCAGCTGACCGCAAGCACTTTCCCTTCTGTTACAAATCGCACTTCGAACTTCTCACAATCAGTGACGTTTTCGAAAGACAAGTCCAACTCGACCATCACATGCCTACATTATGTCGGATTTGGCAACTTCTCTGTGAGCCGGATTGAAAAAATGGTGCAGAGCTCTGAATGGGTGTCCCTTTTGCACGCCCCCTCAGAGGGCCATCGACCAGATCCGTGTTAATTCACCCGCAAACACGAGAAAATGTTCGAGTTGAGCCACACAGATCACCGACAATTTGACGGCAACGATGAGTAAACTCCCTTCTCTTGCGCACCCCCGACGCGTCGTCTCGACCAGGGGGCGAGCGCACCGCGGATGGCTGATCTCCTCCTGCCGCGCTGCTCTCCACGTTTTCCTCACTGACCGCGTCTATCTCTAACGCGTTACTCGTTGCTCCACTGAGAGATCCGCATCAGAGGTAACCTCTGTTTGTGTGCGCGCGAAAGTTAGAGAGAAGGCGGTAGCGGCACACAAACCGGAATTCACAAGTTGAGTGCGGGCACGGATCAGCTGCCGTCGTCTCGGCCTTAAATACACGGTAGCGTCCGAGTGAGGACCATCCCAGCAGAGGGACAGCTCGTCTCGAAATGCTTCGAGGACCATTGGTCCTCCTCCTTGGAGTCCTTGCCCTCGTGCAGGGACAGGAAGATCCACTCGATGATGCTTCCAATGATGACTTTCCTCAAGCTGATGATTCCTCCGTCCTTGTGCTGCCGGCTGGCTTGACCGGTAAGCTCTTGCCGTGATTTTTCCAACACTAATCACCTTGTCATCTCAATCTTATCTCGCCTCCCATTGTTGTCTGACTGTGAACACCTGTGCCGACTGAGATTTCGTCCCAGTCGTAAATCGGCTCAATCCCTGGCAAGCATGAAGAAGGCACGTAATGATGAATGTTTTTAGGAAGCGACGTTGGCCGTGGCAGACGACCGCGCGACCGGTGCGGTGCTTGGGGCGACTGGACAAACCTTACATGCTGGTGGCCAAGCAAAAGCTGGGATGATTTGCCTGAGGAGTGCAGCTACGTGCCTGTTCAGGAACAATGGCCGTCCTTCTTCAAGAGTGTAAGTTGTTTACCTATTCACACGTGGGGAATATCATGACTCAAAAATCTCAATATAGCTCTTTTGTGATCTGAACGGTTAGTGGTTCGACGGCAGGATGGCGACTGTCAAAGGACCTCGGTAAACAGCGTTGAGAGCGAAGGATTTGCGCGTTGAATAGACGCAAGAAAGAAATGGAGGAGAGAAGGCCATTTGGTGTGGATCGACAATCTAAAGTCGAGAAAGAGAAAGTGAAGAGAGTCACTTCCTCGAGACTTTCGAAAAAAGATTACGTCATTCGCGTGAGAAGTGAAGTTAGAGAACACTGTAGTCTTTCTTTCAAATATTTCATCTTGTGGTCACAGCAAAGTCACAAAAACCAGACTGTCTGCAAGTTTTAAAGGCTTTTCTCTTGTAGTACGTGACGAGCAAAGAAAAGGAACGTTACTCGCAACTTGTCGCCGAGTACACCAAGCGCGGTTCGCCTCCTCCATGTGGCCACTGCACTCGTTCCTTCCAGTGCCGTCTCCGCAATTCAACTGACTCGCGGGGCTGCAGGTAGAGAAAGTTTGCTGATGGAACTCATTTTGTTGTTATAGTCAGAAGGATGTGCAGGAGGTCGACGGACAATGCAACGATTCTCAAGCCTGCCAGATCAAGCTCGAAGATGGTGGCTGTCCGCCGCCACTTTTCCTTTCAAAGGACTCTGTTCAACAACTTCGTGGCATGATTGATCAAGGTGATCACTCGGTAAGTACTCCATTCAATGTAAACGTTTCATAGGGAGTCGCCGCCTCCCTCTTCAACATGCGCCTCTCCGATGATTCTGCAATGAACGACAGCCCAATGCGATCTAAGCGCCAAGCCGGCTTTGGCTACTACGAACCCGACATGAGCTTTGGAGGATACGGGCTCTTCAACGATGACAACTATGGCAATCAGCAAGGCGGATTCGGACCGAACCCCGATGGAGGCTGGGGACCGGGTGGTCAAGGACGAGGCAGGCCGTTTGGACCTGGAGGAGACGACCAAGGATCGGGAGGATTCCCAGGACCGTTTGGGCCTGGCGGCCAAGGAGGAGGTGGCTTCGGACCCGGTGGCGGACGTGGAGGACGCGGCGGCGGCGGCGGCGGCGGCCCCTACGGACCTGGAGGCGGCGGTGGATTTGGTCCCGGTGGTCGCGGAGGAGGCGGCGGATTCCCTGGACCCTTCGGACCTGGAGGTGGCGAAGGACCGAGCGGCGGTGGTTTTGGACCTGGTGGCCGTGGAGGACGAGGCGGCGGTGGTGGAGATTTTCCCGGACCGCTTGGACCCGGTGGAGAAGGACTTGGTGGCGGCGGAGGTTTTGGACCAGGAGGACGCGGCGGACGTGGCGGCGGAGGCGGTGAAGGACCTGGTCCATTCGGTCCCGGAGGTGGAAGTGGCCGTGGAGGCAGTGGTGGCTTCCCTGGTCCGTTCGGTCCCGGAGGAGGCGGCGGTGGCGGGCAGAGACCATTCGGCCCTGATGGCGGCGACGATCGCCGAGGAGGACAGGGACCCTTCGGACCGGGCGGCGATGATAGACGCGGTGGACGTGGAGGACGCGAACCCTTTGACTCAAACAACTACGACTCGAATAATGGATTCTCCACTTGGTATGGAGCAAGCTACAACAACTACCAGGATCGCTCGTACGACGATTACAATGGCGGAGGTCGTGGCGGACGTGGAGGACGAGGCCCATGGGGACCAGGAGGAGACGACGACCGCCGAGGAGGCCGTGGAGGACAAGGCCCATGGGGACCAGGAGGAGACGACGACCGCCGAGGAGGCCGTGGAGGACCTGGAGGAGACGACGACCATCGAGGAGGCCGTGGAGGACAAGGCCCATGGGGCCCAGGAGGAGGCGACGACCATCGAGGAGGCCGTGGAGGACAAGGCCCATGGGGCCCAGGAGGAGACGACGACCTCCGAGGTGGCCGTGGAGGACAAGGCCCATGGGGCCCAGGAGGAGACGACGACCGCCGAGGTGGCCGTGGAGGACAAGGCCCATGGGGACCAGGCGGAGATGATCGTCGCGGTGGACGTGGCGGACAGGGGCCTTATGGACCTGGAGGCAACGGTGGCCGTGGTCCGTTCGGACCGGGCGGCAATGCTGGCTCGTCTGGAATGCTCGGCATGGGCATGGGCATGGGTGCTGGCGCTTTTGGCGGCTACAGTGCTTACCAAGGAATGATCGGAGGAACGGGTGACAACTTGTTTGTTGACCACACCGCACATCTTCACCAACTTCTTCATGGAACCTCGTGCGCCAGGTAGTGTCCGCTCTCGTTCTCTCAAGTGGGTTTGCAGCACTGGCGACAAGTGCCTCTGCTGCTGCGGGTCGTTCATCCCGAACGTGGAAGACGGCTCCTGCCAGGACATTCGTCAGATCCTCCCTGGCATCGACGGCACCCTCAGCAACCTTACCAGCCTTATCCAACCACAAAACCAACAGTTCACTCTTGAAGCTTTCTGAACGACGATCCGAAAAATGCAAATATGATACAACATCAAAGTATTATTTCAACAATAAAATATTCGTCGCTTATGTTAACAGGTGTTGCTTGCGAAGCGTTATCACTAGTCTTCAAAAGATTAAGGGTAATCAAGAAATGGAGCCGTATTAATTTTTCAGACGACCAAGTTCTTTTTCCAGCTGTGCATTGCGTTGATTGATGCTGTCAATCTGTAATAGCGGGCTAGAGCAGCAATGGACTAGCTCTTACCTCATTTTGCAGTTCACGATTTCCTAGTGAGAGATTTGCTTCGTCCCGTTGTAGTTGTTCAGCACCACGTGTTGAGGATGCAGTCCTCGCTTCAACGCGCCGCCTTTCCAGTTCAAGCTCTTCACGCTTAGCTCGAACATCGAGAATCTCAGAGCTGAGGTTGGTGCTCTGAGAGCGAAGAGCAGCCAGTCTCTGTTGAGCGTTTGCCGCTTTTTCTCTCACGGCATCGAGTTGAGCCTGCTTCGCTTGTCGTTTTTGAAGTTCAACTTCACCGTCACGTAACTGGAAGAGTTCATGTGATTTACAATATATGGCACGAGGCTTACTAACTTCCTGCTGAAGGCGTTCCTTTTCTTTCATATCATCTCCATATCCTTGCTCTGCCTCTTGTAGCTCTTGACGCAGCCGGTTGACCCGAGCATGTAGATCCTCATCAGAAGCTTGCTCTGAAGTCTTCCAGTTACAAATATTGTAGAAGTGAAATAGATTGCCACTTTGAAATATGTCTGTGAATATCCTCGTGTCTTTGTCTTTGTTCATTACGCTTCTATCTAAATAATTGGCTTAAACGATACCGTTGCTTCTCGAGGCCAGAAATCTTCTCGACATGCCCCTAGTCGCTTCGGTGAAACTCTCAAGCTTCCTGAAATGTTTTTTTTATTAATTCACAGACAAAATCTATGTCACGAGCACGGGCAATTTTCAAGGCACGCTATCAGAGATCTTCAGAAATTCGCGCAAATGGCGAGACAACTGAGTATCGTAAATTTGTGAAAAACCAATGTCTCAGAGGCGATCAAAGGCGTTGAGAATGACAAGTGCGACAGCGCAACAAACGGCGATCGAGGCTCCAACGACCATGAGGATTGGCTGACCGAGGACGCCACCGAGGGCAAATAAGAAGGCCCCGAAAAGTATTCCGCCAAAAAGTAGGAGAAGGAGATTGCGTTGACGGCGTCTTTCACGCTCGCGCTCGACCTCCTCCTCCAACTGGCGTTGACGTCTTGCAACTCGCTGGCGATCCTCTTCTAAACGTCGCTTGATATCCGCCGTTTCTCTCTTCTTCCTTCGGAGCTCTTCTTCACGCGCAGCAGCTGCGCGCTTGAGCCGCTGCGCAGTTTCCAGTCCATTTCTAGCCTTTCGCAGGTCTTCACGAGCACTATTCAGCTCTTGCTCTAGCTGCTGGCACTCTTCTGTCAGCGCGTTGCAGTCTCTCAAAGCTGTTTGATAAGCGTCTCGAAGGCTGCGCATCGCATCCTCTACGTCACTCGGCATATCATCCATGTCGTCGTTCAAGTTTCGAATCTAAATGTAAGATAGTTTGTGAATAAGAGATGGCTCACCTCTCGTCTGAGGTCCTCCACCATTCTATTGGCCTCGTCGCGGCGACTTCGTGCAGCCGCGACAAGCTTCTCGAGGTTCTCTACTAGGTTCTGATGTTGCGCGACATTCCTTTGGACTGAAATTTTAGTTGATATTGATATTGTGAGTGCAAACGCTTACCAAGTGTAGCCATCTTGCTAATAGTAAACAAATGAATTCAAATTGGCCGTTAACCAACAACCTGAAAATAAGTAAGGCACATATGAGAAAGCGTTGAAAAATGATAAAATAACGAGGGATGATGAAAGGGGGAGTCACGTTCAACAAGACTGGCCTTTATAATGTTGTTGATTCGTGGGCCATGAAATCCACGTTTTTACGAAATCACGAATTCGATGCCGAAATAAAAGGCTCGCAAATTGGTTGCGTCTCCCAGACGAGACTTCTCTCCCACACATAAATGAGTCACTCCTCACACAATTCCCTTTCGTTGATAACGCGGGGCGAAACGCGGACCTCTCTGAGACGCAGTTCACCGTATTCAAATTCAATTTTCTTTGCACTCTCTAACTAAATTCGATAGTTATTTGTGAGCGTCTTAATATTTTCAGAAATTTAGGCCCCAAACTATTCTTCCTAAGTGAGAAAATTTCGTTGAACTTGGAAAAGCGACAAAGAGTGTAAAGTGTGAGGCGCGGCCGAAGCGCGTCGCAGATAGTTGCTTCTTTCTCTCCTCAAGTCAGTGGAAGAAAAGAGTGTATGAGCGAGCGAGAGAATCCAGAGAAAATTTATTGCTCAACGCGTTACGCGTCATTCATGTCTGCGTGATGTTTGAAAAGAGAAAAGCAAACTATTTCCTGTTTTGAGAAACGTAGACGATTTCCCACTTCAGCGATGCCACCCAACAAAACGGCGAAGGCCGACGCTATTATAAAGCAGTTCACCTTCAACGCCAAAAACGTCGATACAGGTTCGGATTGCAGATAAAAAAGACACGTGTTGCTTCAGCTGCACTAGAGCTTCTTACTCAACTTGACGAGACGGTGAAAGTCGAGACGAATGTTGAAGCAAAGAAATCGTTTTCGGCTTCTCACGACCTGTTGGTTGACGCGTTAGCCAAAACCTATGATGATGATGTCAACCGACTGGCAATTCTCATCCAAGTTCTTCAAATCGCTCAGAAACCGACATGGAGCGTTGAACTGCCCTTGTGGGCTCTCTTCCACGAGCTCGACGAAGGGAAAGACGAAGTCTTTGAGCACATAACTCTCAAGATTTATGATCTTTTCGAAAACGCTGGAACCAATGAAGGGGTTTGTTGTCAATTATTTCGAAATTTTACAAAAATAATTTGAAGGTTGCATTACCGCTCCTTTCTCGCTATGCTCACGAGCTCTACGCGATCGTCAAAGACGGCAACGGTCCACGCTGCAGCGCCGATGTTGAACAGCTGTGCGTGATTGTATTGGAAGAGCATCACGAAAAGATGCTGGATGCGTTTCATCAGCAAATTCTCCTGAACAAGCCTTGGCCGGCGATCAACCAAGAGCTGCAGCTTATTTGGCTTGGCCTCTCGCTTTCAGCGGCGGCAAATTCATGCCAAGGAAACGCGCACAACGAGACAGAGAAGCAGATGTTGCTGGCTGGCCAAATCACTTCCTGGTGCCAGGCGAACATCGCCGTTCTTGAACTCTTTTTGAGCAGTGAACGGCGCTACATTCGTCGACTCTTTCGTCGTCTCAAAACGGCAGCCGATTTTCAAGCTCTTCAGGATTTTTTGAACGACTTGAAGCAATCGAGCCTGAATTCGGATGAATGGAAACAACTGGCGACGAAGCAGCACATGCCCATAAGAAATCTTCACGGGCACCTCCTTCAGACTGTCATTGGAAGAACTATCAAACGATTTGCGGTGGAAGAGGAGAGTCGTGAACGCCTCGAGGAGCTTGTCTTGAATCACTTTGTTGAACATGGATCTCGGCTGTCTGATTTCACGAAGATATTGTCTCGTGCTACTTCCACGGCGGAGCTTCAATCTTGCATTGATGTTCTCGAGATTGGCTACGAGTATGGCGTGAAGATTGACAATCTTCCACTTAGTGGTCGACCGACTACGTGGCCACAGGCTGTTCGCAGCAACTTGATCAACTTGGTGGGTTATGGTCCGCGCAACTCAAGAGTCTAGGTATTCCCAAAAGAGCGATGTTGCACATCCGAGGAGGCCCTGAGTGCAATTGTTCAATTCATTGGAAAGGAAGACGGTGAGTTCCAAACATGAAAATTGACCTTATTAATAATCTTCTTCAGGGATGAGACTGAAAAGCAAATTCGAGAATTTGAAGAACGAAATTGATAAATTAAAACGGACAACAAGGACCGAACTGGCACAACGTCTTAGCTCCACCACGTATCATGTTGCGGCAGCCGCTCGACGAACGGCGACGAAGGTTTCTATGGCTGTTGGTCGTGAGACAGCAGCCAGTGAGAGCTCGGTTGCACTGGTGGTTCATGCTCTCAATCTTCACTATGGCGTGATGCTGCGGCCAGTGCAAATACTCACTGTACTCGCTGCTCTCGATTCAAGGGTTCATAGAAAGGGCCGCCTTATGCAGGTTTTGACTCGACTCTTGTTTAACGAGTGAAATGTTCAAGGTTCAAACAGGTGAAGGAAAGACGTACGTCATTGCTGTGATAGCCGCCGTAGAGGCGCTTCGAGGCGCTGGACCCATTGACATTGTCACCAGCTCTAGTGAACTGGCCGAGCAACACGCTCTAAAGACACAAAGTTTCTTCGAGTTTCTCGGCCTATCTGCTACTCATAACGCGAACCGACGCGCATATAACATGCTCTATGGAGATCTTGCACCCGAACTACTAGCAAATCCCTCCGATTTTCTTTTGGCCAGCATTGAACAGTCCATGAAGATTGCTGGCCTCCCTGGACAATCAGCGTCACAACTTCAGGTAGAAAAGTTTTTGGTAGACACAAATTTAGGTGTATCGATCGAATGTCGTGTACGGAACGGCTGAAGACTTCATCGCGGATGTCTTGGAGACAGAGTTCGGTGACGTGAACGTTCGGCTGGGTCGAACGTTTCGGCTTGTTATTGTCGACGAGGTCGACAGCATGCTTCTCGATGGACGCAGTGATTCCGTTGGTGGCTTGTAAGTTTCGCAACCTTCTTCAGGTGAGGCTATCATCTCGAACTCCGGGCATGGGCGATCTCCTAGCCCTATATGCGACCATTTGGAACCAAGTTTGTGCTCTGCATGCACAAGTGAGTAAAGACTAAAACGAGAGAATGCCGACTTTAGATGAAACAAGTGGATGGTGAGTGGTACTACACGGCCGATGAAGTCGGGCACGTCGTGGACGACGTGGAGGCGTTTGCGGAAGAATCGGTACTGCCGTTTGTTCGAAAAGTACTCGGTCTTGATCCCATCGATGACTGGTCGATCGAAACTGGAAATGGAAAGGGAAACCGTGCAGACGCTCCGAAAGAAGTGCCTGAATTCCCGCATCTCGAGCTTCCCAAGCACCTCCGCGGCTTCGTCGAAATTCAGCTGCCGAAGCTAGTGAAATCAGCCATCAGTGCGAAGTTTATCCTCAGAGACGGCTTCGACTATCAATTCGTTGAAAAGGACGGAGGAAGTATCGTCGTTGTTGACGCAGCGAACACAGGCGTCCATCATCCTTCAATGCGCTGGTGTGACGGCCAGCATCAATTTCTCCAGATGAAGCACCACTGTTACATGGAACCCGAATCTCTGGCCACGAATTTTATGTCCAACGTCACCTTTTTCAAGCGCTACGAATCAAACATTCTTGGACTTACGGGTACTCTTGGAGGCGATGCGTCACGGAAGTTCCTTCAGGCAGTCTACGGAGTAGACTTTGTAGATGTACCTCCTTTTATGGAGCGTCGTCACTGCGAGTTGCTTCCATACTTCTGTGCCGATGAAGAGCAATGGCTAGCGCAAGTGGTCAGCGCGGCATGTGAGAAGTTAAGAAGCGGGCGAGTCGTCCTTGTCATCACCCCCTTCATACGTCACGCCACAGACATTGCTGCAAAATTGAAGGAGCAGCGTCCAAGTGGCACCGTCTCCCTGTACATGGACAAGAACAGCGGCAAGGAAGTGATCGACCGATGTCTGAAACAAGGAGAATGCGTTGTCGCAACGAATATTGCCGGACGAGGCACAGATCTTCTCGTCGGAAATGATGTGGAAGCTCTTGGCGGTCTTCATGTTCTTCTCACTTTTCTTCCGGAAAATGAACGAGTCGAGCGCCAGAATGTGGGACGAGCCTCACGCACCGGTCAACGTGGCACAAGCCAGTTCATTCTCAATCTCGGATCACCTCTCGCTCTCTTCTTAGCAAACACAGACAAGAATCAACTACAAGAGCTATGCACTTCGCCTCGACGACTACTTAGTCATTTGAAGAAGGAGCGAGACGATTTTGGACTAAAACAAGTTCAGAAGGCTTTGAACGAGGTGGCCAAGTGCGATCGCCACGATGCGGTCTTTCGAG
Organism: Poikilolaimus oxycercus; assembly: GCA_034700245.1. Taxonomy (NCBI): domain Eukaryota; kingdom Metazoa; phylum Nematoda; class Chromadorea; order Rhabditida; family Rhabditidae; genus Poikilolaimus; species Poikilolaimus oxycercus. The sequence continues at coordinate 20,231 of JAQIXL010000364.1, forward strand.
CATTTCTCAAGCATCGATCAACGTTTGGCAAAGATGAGCGAGAAGCAAGAGATGCTCTTTTCGGCGAGTGGCTTCGCGTAACTCCGGAAGACCAACTTGATGCGAAGAAGTTTGAGGTTGAATTTGCGAAAATTAAAGTGCGAAATCCATACTCGCTGCTGAAGATGAACGAACTTGACGCGGCAGTGGCGAACGCCGAAGATTTCTGTGCCAGCGCGTACTATTCAAAAGCATGTGAGCTGCTTGAGAGCTACAAGAGCGAAAAGGCGGCGTGGAAGATCACCCAGGCAGTGGATGTACTGAAGAAATCTCGTGACGTTTTTCGAGAGAAGAAGACGAGAAACAGCCTGGTTCTCCAAGTGTGTCACACCGCTGAGAAAGCCGACAGCTCCTTGAAGACCGCACTCATTCAGGAGATCGAGCACCTTGCTGCACTATCAGACATTTACATCAGCAATATCGACAATCTTATTGGACGCCCAGTGGGAGAAGACTTGAAGCAGATCGATGCCACGCTTTCAAGTGCCGATCTAAGCAAAGAAGAAAGAACAGCGCTCCAGGAACAGAAGAAACATTTTCAAGAGCATCGCAGTGAGATCGAGAAAGGCGTTCTCGGTGGCGTGTCGCTTAGAGACGCAGATATCAAACTCGTGTTCAAAGAGCTCGCGCAAGCTTTGCCGGCCAGCGAACGAGTTGAGCAATACAAACGCGAGTTGGAGCAGTTCTCGGACGAGGAGTTGACTTGTGTGCTTGAAGTCAACGAGAAGCCACCGATTCAATGGCTTTCCGTGGCTGGGCTCGTTGGCCTTGCGCTCGTTCAATTGGTAGCTGGCGCTGGAGCGGCGATCTTCTCGCTTGGAGTCGGAGCGTCCATTGGCATGTCACTTCTTTTGGTACGTTAAAAACACTGATACAATTGTTTTCAGGAAGGCGCCAGCGATCTCATCACAGCTGTCAAGAATGGAATCATTCAGCGGAACTTCAGTTGGAAGTCTTGGGGAATCGCTAAGGCGATCGCCCTTACTATCACAATCGCCTGCGCGGGAGTCACCATGATCAAGAATGCCGCCAAAGGTCTTGCCAGCAAAGCCACCCGGTTTGTGCTCGGTACAAGGGCTGTGACTCGTGAGGGCTGCAAATTAGCGACCAAATTTGCTGCGAAGACCATCTTAAAGGAAGTGGTTAAAACCACGGCATACGAGGGAGTAGATAGACTTTGCGGTGGTGCCCTTCGAGATGGCCTTAGTCAAGGAATTGAAGGACTTCTACGCAAATATCTCAAGGAGTCGATTGGAAACAGTAGAGCTCTTCAACGGCTCCTCGCATGCGATAATTTCTCAAGAAATGCCGAATTCTCAACTGCCCTTTGCACTCAATTCTCGACGAAAATTCGCGGCGACGCAGACTTCCTCAAGCATCTCAAAACTGTGACTGAAGCCATAATCCGTCAAAGCGTTGCCCAGCACGGAAACACCGAGGCGAAAATCCTGGTGGCGGTCATCGGTGGCGTACAAAGTTTAAAGCAGCTCAACGATATGTGTGTGGCGCTAAGGAATCTACCTGAAGAAGTGCTGGCGAAACATCGCACGAAGATCGAGGAGATGGAGAAAAAGATGAACGAACCTAAGCTCAGCGAAGACAGTGCGAAGAAGAAGAAAACTTCGGACGAAGAGCGCAAGGCGGCAGCAGATTTCAATCCAATGTCGACGGAAAACTTTCTTCAACGTCTCTCTCATCAAATTGCCAATCTCCTCAGCGACTCGTGCATCTCCGTTGTCGGTCGAGTGCTTGCCGCCAGTACAATTGAGAGCCTTGGAAGACAAGTTTGGCAGGTCGAAAAAGATGTGGCTGATTACCGTGAGCGCTACATAGAATCGGCCGTCGTTCACGAACGGATCCAAGAAGAGAAGGAGAAGTTCAAATCCGATGCAAAGAAGCTAGAAGCTCTCGAGATTGTGGAGGGAGTGAGTGGCACAGAACCCGGCAACCTTCTTGCGGCTAAGCATCTCGCCAAGGTTTGCTGAATAGCAGAAGTTTTCGATTAATTGCTCAGGTTCTTCATCGTCCTATCCATATACAAACCGATGGCGAAACTATCGTCGTCGGACGTGATGAACCCGGAGTAGCCGTGGAAGTGATCTATCATAGAGGAACGGCAGAGACCAACGGAGTTGGTCACTACGAACCCGCTGGTGGTACTCCCGTGAATGTATCGGGTCCGCAAAATTGCCTCTTCGACGCGGTGGCCGCAAAGACGGGAACTGATGCGGAGTTGCTCAGGCGCGGAGCTGCAAATGCCATGGTCAATCGTCTCGATCAGGTGGTAGAAGATCAAAGAAGACACCGAACAGCCTCTAGACTCATTGGTGGCACGCGTTCGTTCACTAGCTTTTTTTCAACTAAACAAAATTTTAGAAAATGGACACCAATCTCGGGCGCAGGCACGCGGACCACAAAACGCCCGGCCGCGTTCAAAGTCAGCCAGCCGTCATGCAAACGGAGAAATTACTACAACGGACCAGGCCAAGCGAAAGATTGAAGAGAGTGCACGTCGTCGAGTATGCCATTTTTCGTTTCCAAGTTCATTCTTGTTTGAAGCGATTCGTCGTTCGGGAGCACACGCAAGTGAACATGGAATCTCAAGTTTTCGATGACCACATCGACAATGCGTTTCAAAGGTTGATCTATGGAAAGAATTGAAAGCCAATGTTTACGAATTCAGGTTTCAAACACGTTCTCAGTCGCCCTTGTTTCGCAACCGTGCCGATGGTGCTACAAATCCGACTTTCACTGTTGATTACACCGGGTAAGACAAAATTAAGAAACAAGCGATCTCAACTGTCAGTGATCTATCGGGAAATGGATCAGTCATATTCAACGGTGTGGATGTCTATCAAGGACAAATGGACGGTGAGCATATTTACGGCCGAAACAACTGAAAGATCTGTAGGTTATAAGGTTGAGAATTTGGAACGAGCGGCTGGCATTCTCGAGTTCATAACACAGAAGCGGGAAACAAACACAGCACCTGAAGCACGACATCTGAACCGTTCCACTCTTTTCAATAGCACACAAGTTTGGCCACTGCCGCAACCTCCCTCACCACCATCGGGAGAGCAACATCAGTCACATCCATAAATTTATGCTCGTGATTGACAACAACCTAAATTTCTTTAGTTTTCTTTTCATAGTTAACACTTTTAATTGTTTAGTCAAACAATTTTGTTGATTGCGATGTTCTGTTAAATTTCCCTTTTGGCCGAGCACAGAATTTCACAGACTGCTTAAGTGAGCCAGTTTTGGCCGTTGATGTTCGAATTATTGATTGTTGATTGCTGATTTTGTCATGTGAATACTTTTTTAGCATTTCTTTGCCAATGCAAAAATGAATTTGCGATGACTGCTGACAGATCAATCAAACGACGAAATTTTCTCGCTCAAGGCGTCAGTGGCACACAAACCACGAAAAGACAGAATCTGTTTTATAGTCTGAATGTGTATTTGGCCCGCCCCTCTGTGAAGGTCGGGCGCCTCAATATAAGCGCTGCGCGCAAACGGGCGCGATGTTTGGTCTCACAGGACTGGTCTATTCTTCTTTCCAAGAACTTACTTTCTTTGACATGGCGGTTGTTTGAGGTAACACTATGACTGTGGAGACGATCACCCTTGCGACTGGAGCCGAACTGCCGCTTCTCGGTCTTGGAACGTGGCAGGTTTGTTTGCGGGTTGAAGGTAGCCCGTCTGCACATTGATAGGAGCCCTGACGAAGGTGCGAACCCGATATTCTTTGCAGGCAAAAGACGATGAAGAGCTGACGACGGCTTTGAGAACGGCATTGGATGCCGGTTATCGTCTGATTGATACCGCTTATATGTACACGAATGAGCATATCATCGGAAAGGTTGTTAAGAAATTCTCGAAGTAAACGAAACGTAAGGTACTTCACGAGTACATCTCTAGTGGCAAGATCAAGCGCGAGGACCTTTTCATTACCACCAAGGTTAGCGGCCGTCAATTCGAAACTCTTCAGTTGTCTCCCACGTTCCATTCCGCGGCCGACGTGGAGAAGTCGGTGAACTTTCAATTGAAGCAGCTCCAACTGGACTATTTCGATCTCTATCTCATTCATACGCCGGTCTCGTTTAAGGTTTTCAAATTTTCTCTTACGGTCACAGTCGTTGCTCTTATTCAGCTGACAAAGGAAGTCCCTCTTGGAACTGTTGACTGGACGGCAATCGCACCTGATGAGGTGCCTCACGTCGAGACGTGGAAGGAGCTTGAGCGTCTCCACAAGGCCGGAAAACTAAGAGTTCGTGAGATCAGCACTATTGATCCGTCTAGGCAATCGGGTTATCGAACTTCAACTCGAAACAAATCCAGAACATTGTCGATCATGGCACTGTTGTTCCTCACAATCTTCAGGTACCATCTTATTCACCGTTTGTTTAAAACAACGCCCCCTGAGCGTTGAGAAAATTCTTATGTCTACACATCACACAGGCGTAACCGCCCTGAATCACCTCCTCCTTACCCCCGATTTGGAAGCGATTCAACAAAATTGCCCGACTCTGCGTGGAAGATTGCTATTCAACAAGCAAACCAAAGCGTTCAGGTGGAAGCGCACATCTACTTCCCACAGTTCGAGCTCCACGAATACTGCAAGAAGCACAACATCACCTTCACCGCTTACGCTCCTATCGGCTCGCCTGGCCGTAAAGCGGTGCGTAACAGATAAAAAAGAGAACGCAAAGCATGGCAGGCGCGTCCCGATGGGAACTGGCCAGAGGGCGAGCCGTTGAAGGACCCGATCGTTCTGGGACTCTCTGAGAAGTACAAGAAGACACCAGCTCAGGTCCGGCAGTAGAAGGGAAAGCTAGCGACATGTTTCAGGTTCTCCTTCGTCATCTCACTCAACGCAAAATCTCCGTGATCCCCAAAAGCGTCACACCAGCTCGTGTCATTGAGAACTTCAACATTTTCGATTTCAAACTGACCGACGACGAAGTGAAGCAACTCGACTCCGTCAAGACCCATGTCCGTCTCTTCACCATGGATTTGTGAGTTGACAATAATTATTGAATTTTTCCCAAATTTCAGCGGGAAAACATCGAAGGACTTCCCTTTCAACGAGCCCTTCTAAAAGACCTTCCAAAAAAGAGCCTCTGCGGCGCTTGTTCTGTACTGTAGTTTAGTCTCTTGTCATGTTAGTATTCACACAAATAAGATCTTACTGATACTCTCACTTGCGGATAAAGCTTTATAATACTGACTGGAATTTTAGCACATTTTGAACGGTTTCACGCATGAATATATTGCTTGTTGACAACGCCGTGCTTCATGAATTAGATAAACTCCCAACCAAAGGAATTTTCCAGTCCACCTATGTCCAAGCTACGAACAGTGCTCTTGCCTGAGATCGTAGTGCACTTTCAGCACATGTTTGCCTTTCAAACGCTCTTTGCCTTCATGCTTTTGCAGGAAATTCGTGTTTTTCGCTTGATTTCTTATTTGCGCAAGAGCAAGAGACAGTGATCCTTCCAAGCCTTGAGCCATGATAACTAGCTTGTTTCGCAACACAAACTTCGATAAGCCGGTGATGAAATCGATTTTCATCACTCGCCTTTCATTCGTGAGACATTTGGTGTTTGTAGAGATGCACGTCCCTCATCACATCTCCGTGACTGGTGAAGCGGCTCCACCGTCACATCGCACACTCGGCACCACGGATCTCCAGTGGATTGAACGAGAGAAGGTGAGTTTAAGTTGTACTTCATCAATAGTTTCGTGTTTTCGGTGGTTGGGTCAATGAATGTCCCTGAAAGAATCTTTGTTGCCGGCGGTGACTCTACGCGTGGAGATCGATCTCAGCCAACTGAAGTGATTCGAGATCAACTTCATCCCGTTTCTCCTGTACTTGTAAGTCAAGGAAAACGTTTAGCTTAACCGATTGTTAATCAGGATATTCAAGACCTCCCGTCAACCCTGACACTCGATAAACAACCCTTCCCTGACGTCGTCGAAACGGCTAACGCACAAGTATGTCGGCAATATCGTTCAATAAATGACGTTTTGGCTGTTCAGGAAGAAAGCATGAGCCAAGCATCAATCGCTATAGAACAAGATCCACTGCAGGAACTCAAGCTAATGCGTCGACAGTTAGGGCGAATTTCTTCACGATTGTATCAGGTCGGGATTTCAAGTTAGCCAAAACATTCTTTCCACATGGTTTAAGAACTGATATCGGCTTTTGTGCCTTCAATTCATCTTAGGACAAGCTTATTTCATTTCAGTTAGAAGACGAGTCAGAGCGTCGAAAAAGCCGAGAATTCGTGTACATGCTATCCATTCTTGGTTTCGCCGCAGCTCTCCTCTTCGCCATGGTCCGCAAGTGATAGAATCTCGATAGAAAACGAAACCTTCTATACGGGTAGAACGTTGTAAAACTAGCCATCGTTAGTGTAGCTGTCCATTGCTCTTATGTGCCTCCCAACCTGTCCTTGAAGTTCTTCTTGAATCTCTGGAAGTCCACTTGACCCTATCTGTGCATAACTTGGAAATGCTCTCCGACCAATGTGTAGAAAACCATTAAAATGTGACGCAACAGATGAGTGGTGATGACAAGATGGGCGGTTTTCACACACTCAGTGTGGGAGCAGCCTATCAGTCTCCGTCTGAGATTGGAAATTTTCTCCCATTCGGTAGCTTAGTCCGATAATCGCTCATCCATTCTTGCTTACCCACACCTCACTTCATTGCTCGTTGTACCCAAAATGCACGTCATTTTATTCGCATTGTACCTCGGCTACCTGAGGTTATCCAGTGCTGCACCCGCAGCGGATAAAGTCGGAGCACTTCCAAATCTCATTGACAATGTGAACTTTGATCAGTATGCTGGTTATGTCAGCGCCTCGGATACGAAGAAGCTCTACTACTGGTAAGCAACAGTTGCAGAGCGTTGAGAAACGTGCAGGTACACGGCCTCTCAAAGAAATGCTTCAACTGACCCGGTAGTTTTGTGGCTGAATGGTGGACCAGGATGCAGTTCCCTTCAAGGAACGGTTGTCGAACTTGGACCTTATCGAGTTCATGGATTTGGCACAAGAGTCTACCTAAATCCCTACTCTTGGAACAAAGTGAGATTAACGAGATGATCAAAACCAGGGGCGTTCAGTTCGCTAGCTTCATATTCCTTGATGCGCCGGCTGGTGTTGGCTTCTCCTACCGAACCGACAACGGCACCGTGTACAATGACGACGAGGTCGCTGACGACAATCACAATGCCCTCGTTGATTTCTTCAACAACAAATTCCCCGAGTTGAAGACCAACGACTTTTACATTATGGGTATGAGTGAGTTCGTTGAGAGTGAAATCTGCAGGCGAATCTTACGGCGGCACGTACATTCCTATGCTTGCGACACGTCTTATCAACGATACCCAGAACTTCCCACATTTCAAGGTGCCGACAAGATTATTCAAAGCTTTCATACTTATAGGGGATGGCAGTCGGCAACGGCTGCCTGAATGAGCGACTCAACTACAATAGCGTCATCAAGTACAGCTATAATCACGGCTTTGTCGACGAAACGTTCGTCTCTAGAATACATATGAAACATGTCTTTAGCTATTACCGACAAGCGCTCACCAAATGCTGTAACGGCTCAGAGGACTGTGATTTCTACAACATGCAAGATCCGAGCAATAAGTGCGTCAATGAGGTAAAATGCGATGAAGACAACAATGCCTTTAGTCGATGAACCTTTACTACGCAAACTATATGACCGGTCTCGATCCTTACTTCCTTTACTTCACATGCCATCTCGATGCTTCATTGTCGGAGCAGAGAACACATACTCAACGATTCTACGAGAGACGTTACAATCTCGACGAACTCTCTGTAAGATTTCCTTTAGAAGGCATCTCTCATTTATCCAGGTGGATTTGCCCGAATGTTCACATTATAACGACTCGACGATGTGGCTGCGACTACCTGAAGTGATGAAGGCTATTCATGTTGCGCCACAAGCCGCTCCATATTCGATGTGCAAGCAAGTTTTCGACGAATTTCACAATTCTACCACCTTGTTCAGTGACGCTATCGCTGAGAACTACAATGTCACTTACACCGATATGACCAACTTTGTCAAGCAGGTGCACTCTCTTCTTTCACCAATCGACATGCACTCAGGTAGTTGCGGCGAAGAAGAAGATTCTTTTCTTCAACGGTGATATCGACTCCGTGTGCAATGTCGTTCACAACTCCCAATTTCTCCAACAACTCGGCTACCCTATAAAGTCTGCCCTTCAGCCCTGGAACGACGATGAGCAAATGCCTCCCACTGTTGGGTTCCTCACTCAATACGAAGGTGAGCCCTCTCTCCCTTTCCTTTTCTACCTGACCCGGCTATCTGCGCGGATTTCCTGGACAACTGTCCGTGGTCGATTGACCCCGGTGTGTGCTTGTTGCGGGCCTGTTTTTCTTGGAGCGACGGCCGCGCGGCGTCGCTGACCTAGCCGGGTCGATCTGCGACCTCTCCGCAATCACGCGGCGTTGCCTCGGCCCCGCTGCTCTGAGCCCCCTCTCTCTTGCTCCCTCTGTCCATTCCACTGACCCATAGCCGTTTTTTGTTTACCAGACGGTGCACGTATCAGGAGGCTGCTTGAGAAGGGAGGGAGAGGAGCGACGCCATGCAGGGAATATTCATGAGACCCCCTTCATGATTTCAGGCCTTGATTTTCTGACGATCCGTGGTGCGGGCCATTTCCCGTCCAGCGAGAACGAGAAGCCAAAGGAATCACTACAGATGTTCTACAACTTTCTTTTTGATCAAGACTACAATCTACCCGTCCCGCTTGATCCATCTTCACCATCAACGACCGCACCAGCACCGACCTCAGCAGCGGCGACGTCGAGCATATCAAACGCATCCACCTCAACCCAACCATCCACTGCTCAGCCTCCCATACCAAACTGTTCAACAACACAGCCGAACTCTACGCAGACGACCGCCGGTCAGCCGACGACAGCCAGCTCGGTGGCTGGTCAATCAACAACGAGCTCTGTGTCAGCGCCAGGAACATCTCCGACTGGTACAACACAACCTCAAACAATCCCCACAACCTCAATAGCATCGATGTCTTTTGCTGCTTACCACGCCATCGTTCTAGCTGTTTTTCTTATCTGAAAGTGACGTTAGGTAAACCTTCTGCTGTAAAGTTTTTTGTTGATAATTTATGCAACGTGGTCTTTGATGAATGTATACCCGGTGATGCGCACTAAAACACCATCGAACCGAGGCGTACATCCACCGAAGGACGCGTGCACTTCCAGACAGGGACAAGCCCTGGCGTCAGAGTTTAGATCGACTACAATGCCCGAAACATCTCTGCAGTGAAACGAAGTAATGGTAGGACTACAGTCGTAAGACAAAATCAGCGACGGGATGGAGGTAATGGTGGCGTTGGTCGGTGCAAGGCGCCGGTGGGGCGGAAGGAGATGGGGTGGACGAGGCCGGGAAGGGCAAGGAGGGCCCGTACGAGGCTGTGAGTCAGGACGACCCGGTCGTGGCGCTTGATGAATGTCCACCCGGTGATGGGACCGCGCTCTCTACAACACCGCCGGCCGACATCCACCAAGCGACACTCCGGAGAGGGAGAAGCAGGAAGTGGACGAGGACGGGGTTGATCGGGAAGGAGTGATGAATGTATACCCGGTGATGAGCTGTGACTCTGCATAACCGAGGCGTACATCCACGACTCCTTCTAACGATGAACTCGAGTTGCTAGCGGGAAGGGGGGATTTGGCAGGGAGAGGGAGGGATTGAGCCGCGCGATGGCAGCGCACTGACCTCGACGCACGAGCCGTGCACAGGGGGAGGCGACGCTGCGCTTCCCGCCGCTCTCGCTCTAGGTCAAGGGGGCGGGCGAAGAGGGGAGAGAGAGGGTGATGGTCACACAAAAAAATCCCTACGAGCGTCGTCTCCTCTCTCGGCCCCCCGACCACGACCACGCACGGACAATCTCGTCGCGCTCTCTTTCTCTCTGCGGCCTGGCGTCTCGTCCGGAGGCGAACTGTCTCGCGCGGCGACCCGCTGACCAATAGCCGGCGACACCGCGCGTCCTCCCGCCAGGACCGAGCGCAATTAGGACCTCTGAGAAGATGGCGGGGGCCGTTTTGCTGCCAAAGGCAAGCCCCACGCGTCGCCACAATCTCGTTTCAAAGGAAGTTCAATTTGTACAGAATAGTTTACACGTGACAATCACTGATATAAGGAACATCACCGGAAGGAAGTGACTGCTTGAAGGCACAGAAGTCGACCCCCCCCCGCTTACCAGACCCAGCCTCACCTAAACTCTCAATTTTCCGTTCCAGTGAAATCGAGTTTTCATAACCTTGGAATATTATGAAAACGCTTGCCGGGGATCGGGGCGCCCAACGCGAAAAGTTGTCATAATCGTCGAATATTATGACAACGCTCGCCGGGAATCGCGGGAAAAAACTCGCAAAGTTTTCATAATCGCGCAATGTTATGAAAACTCTTGCCGGGGATCCGGGCGCCAAACGCCGTCTGGCGCCCAATTGGCGCCAGATTTGAAAATGTGGAATCTATTTTACGACTTTTCTCGCTCTTTGAGTGCTTTTTCTAGGTTCTAAAGCTAGCATTGGGACGTATTCGACGCCGGCTACAACCTAGAAGTGAAATAAGAGAGATTGTAGAAGACCGATTTTCTTCGAAAAAATCCGTGATGGATTTTTCGTAAAAAAATCGACCACGCCTTTTTTCATTTGTGAATGCCCTACGAAGTGTGTAGAGTCTATTCCTGATGAAATGGGGCCGCAGAGGCGTCTAGGAACTCTCTAAGAGCTCTTTTTATGAACCTCGCCGCCCATTTGTTTACTTCGTAGGACAAATTGTTAGTAAAAAAAAAGCGCGCGACCTCCTTATGACCTGGTTTGATCGGCCTCTTGTGATGAAAGGCCGTAGGAGGCGCGAGAACTGATTTGGGACCAACAGATGCTCATCGACTGCAACGTGTCCCTCCATGAAATCTGGAGGTCTCCCTCCGCTCACGCCTATTTGAACAAGGCCACCTTTTTCCGTAGTGCCGGTGAGGGGTAGAAGTCCTAATTTTATTTGAACATTTACCTTAGTAATAAAAGCAGAAACGATAAGTACAAAGGTAAACAGATGACAAAAAATGCGGCACTTTATAACATACACATCACAAAAGTAAAGCATTGAGTGAAAGAAGACGCGGCGGCCGGTCGTCTTCGTCTTCGAAAAGCGGCACGACCGTTGATCCAGTCCGTCTATCGTCGGCGGCGTGGACGTGGTAGAGCCTCAGCCACCCTTGGTTCACCCTGAACCAAGCCATGATCATGACGACCACACTTTGCACCAACCTCATTGACCGGCCGGTCCGAGGTCTGGCTCGATGATCCAGGTGGCAGAGGGGTCCGGCGCCGAAGTCTTCGGCCGTCCGTCTTCTTGTGCTGCACTGGCTGTTCTCGTGGAGAGTGAGCCTCAGCCGTGTGCTGCGGTCAACCTGAAGCATGCTCATGGATGACACACTAGACACGAACCTCATCGGCTCCCGGTCCGTCCCGTGGTTCGAGGTGACGGTCTTGGAAGCGGCGGGATCGAGCGTTGGGGGCGCCGCCCATCCTTCCTCTTCTGCCGATGTTGTTGTGGTGATGGAGAAGCAGTGTTTGAGCTAAAGCATGAGTATTGGAGACACACTTTGTAACAAACCTCCTTGACGGGCCCATCGGTGGTCCGGTCCGAGGACCCAGGTGGCAGAGGAGTCCGGCGCCGAAGTCGCCGGGCGTCAGTCTTCTTGTACTGCACTTGTTGCTGTAGTGAAGGGTGAGCCGTAGCCGGGTGCCGTGGCCGACCTGAAGCATGCTCATGGTAAAGACACCAGGCACCAACTTCTTTAGCGTGACGTCTCTGGGTTCAAGGTGTCGAGCTTGGAGGCGGCCGCTTCGGGCCTTCGAGGGCGCCGCCCGTCCTTCTGCTTCTTAGGGCCTTGTTGTGGTGACTGAGAAGCATTGATTAAGCTGAAGCATATGCATTGGAGACACACTTCGTGACAAACCTCCTTGACGGGCCAGTCGGTGGTCCGGTCCGAGGACCCGGGTTGCAGAGAGGTCTGGCGCCGAAGTCGTCTGCCGTCCATTTTCTTCTGCTGCACTGGTTGTTCTCGTGGTGGGAGAGCCTCAGCCGTGTGCCGCGGTCAACCTGAAGCATGCTCATGGATGACACACTAGACACGAACCTCATCGGCTCTCGGCCCCGTGGTTCGAGGTGTCGACCTTGAAGCCGACGGCGTCGAGTGTTCAAGGTGCCTCGCGTCCTTCTGCTTCTGCCAGTGTTGTTGTGGTGACTGAGAAGCATTGATTGAGCTAAAGCATGAGTATTGGAGACACACTTTGTGACACACCTCCTTGACGGGCCGGTCTGAGGCCGGGTCCGATGGCCCTGGTGGCAGAGGGGTCCGGCGCCGAAGTCGTCGGCCGTCCATATTCTTGTGCTGCACTTGTTGTTGTGGTGGAAGGTGAGCCGCAGCCGGGTGCCGTGGCTGACATGAAGCATGCTCATGGTGAAGACACCAGCCACGAACCTCTTCAGCTACCAGTCCCGTGGTTCGAGGAGTTGATCCTGGCTACGGCGCCGTCGGGCGCTTGATGCGCCGAACGTCCTTCTTCTTCCGTCGGCCTTGTTGTGGTGATGGAGAAGCATCGCTTAAGCTAAAGCATGAATGACTATTAGAAACACACTTTGAGACAAACCTCGTTGACGGGCCCATCGGTGGTCCGGTCCGATGACCCAGGTGGCAGAAGGGTCGGCATCAAAGTCGTCGGGCGTCCAACTTCTCCTGCTGTAGTTGTTGTCCGTGTGCTGGGAGAGCCTCGGCCGTGTGCTGTGGCTGACCTGAAGCATGCTCATGGTGAAGACACCAGCCACGAACCTCTTCAGCTCCCAGTTTCGTGGTTCGAGATGTCGATCTTGGAGGAGCCGCGGCCGACCTAAAACACGAACGTAGCCAATAGAGTAGACACAAACCTCGTCGTCATGGCGTCCGCTGGTCCGCTACGGCGACTACGAGGGCGGCAGAGTCGGGCTTCGAGAGCGCCGCCTCCGTCCATCGTCTTCTGACGTTAGTGTTGGTGGGGGAAAGCCGCGGCCAGCATCCATAACCTGCACAATCTAGCGAATCATGGAAACTGACGGCTCAAAAATGACGGAACAACAATAAAAGAAAGACGCCACATCAATAAAAACGACGAAACAATAATAAAAACAAAGGCAAACCTCGAAAGCAACGGGAGGCGCGCATACGGACAGTTGACCGCTCACCGCCGTTTCCAGCGGCCAATTGAATTTTAGGCCAAAGCGGGTGCCAATTTTCGCGCGGGCGCTGTAGCGTTGCGGCGTGTTGGAATGCGTGCTCTCGATTTGAACGCGCGCACCTTTTTCCCAGCGTGTAGCGTCATGGCGTGTTGCACTTGTTCAATTTCAAAAGGACGTCGTCGCGCGTGGCCTAAATTTAGGTAATCGATTTTTGCGCGCGAAATTTCCGCTACGCTTTCCACCGTACGGACTATGCCATATTAGCCCGCTCTTTCGGCGGTACTTTACCCGCGCTTTCTCCGCTTCATCTGTCTTAGTCGTGTCTAGTCGGTTTTCGCGGTGAATCTTTTGCTGAATCTCCGCGCGTAGCATAGAATTAGTTGCGCGAAGTGCTCCGAGAGTGGTTTGCCTCGTTTTTAGACCGAGTGTTGAGTCGGTAAAGCGTTTTCTTCCCTTGTGATTGTGCTTTGTCATCCAAGGGCTCCGTGTTATGCGCTGAGTGGTCAATAGGCTCTTCGCGATTTGTGTTTGTCGTCTTCACGCGTTCCTCGCAGTTTGATTCACGTTGCAGTTGATTGAAGATTCATGTTGCAAGTGGTTGCTGCATTTGCCATCGCCGCTCGTCGGCCGCGGCCCTTCCTCGCTACCACATCAACAACACTACCTCAACTCCAGAGCCTCGCCGGCAAAAGGCACGATTTTTGGGCGACAAATTCGAAGTTTGCTCGCCTTTGCATTGCTTCAGCTTCAGGTCCAACTCGACGTAGAGATGACGTCGACATCCGCAGCGAGCGACACACGGACAAGATTTTTGGCCGAGGCCCTTTCTAAGGTTTGTGTGATCACGCATTTCGACCCATAAGCCGCGGTTTATTCACTTTTGTGAGGCACGTGAAAAAAGCACCCTTTGAGGGCACTTTTTAGCAACTTGTGGGTGCTTCGAATATGGGCTTCCCGGGAAAAG